>LBNU01022392.1:8653-18653 GCA_014162995.1 Artemisia annua
CCTCTACTTCCTCCATACCATCAACATCATCCATCAACGACTTTATATCAACTCTCATCTATCACCACCACCAAGGGTACCACCACCACCACCTACCATTGGGGATGCATCTCTTGATATCACCCTTTCACTATCACCCATCACACCTCTTGATGCAAACCTCCAATCACCACCAATCAATCCACCAAATTTCAATCTCATCCCATGGAGCTTACTTGAAGCCCATGGAGACACATGCCTTTGTTGCATTCATAACCGAACAATCATCTTTGGTCTAAGAGATGAGATGTTCTACATGTTTTCACACATTGAAAACGTGCTCCATCAACTACACACCACATCTACACCTCCACCACCACCTACAACAAACACACCTCTACCACCACCATCAACAAACACTCCTCCACCATCCTCACCATCTCCATGTTCCACATCATCCCCACAAAATTGAACATGCTTGGTATTTTGCAAATAAAATTTTATTAAACCATTTTGGATAGCAAGCTCTAGGAGGAACTTTCATGTTAGAGCTTTGGTTTATTTTAGTTATGATTGTAAGCCTTCAAGGCTTTTATTATTTGCACTACTTGTCTCATCTAGTTTGTTGATGTAATGCTTGTTGTAACCCCTAAATATGAATGATTATGATTATGTTTGGTTTATCTTCTTGCATGCTATATATATGTTGCTTGTCCACTAAATATTTTTTGCAAGAATTCCATATCTCGATTCCTTTATGACCTCAAAACGAGGGGGAGTATACGTCAAGGGGGAGCTCCAAGTTAATCGGGATAAACCTTTTTGATGCTAACAAAAAGGGGGAGAAGTGATATAAAATCACAATAATACTTGTATATATACTAATTTTCGCTTAATGAGTTTAGATTTTGTAATCATCAAAAAGGGGGAGATTGTTGACATAAATAATGCATAAAAACGTTATTTATATTTTTCGATATCTCTACGTTTTGATGATCACAAAATGTAAAATCATTAAACGTAAGATTACTACGTAAGCTAGTTTATTTCATTATATCCAACTTAATCACTTAAGGTATGAATAATCATACTAAATATATGAATTCAAATTTTTAACCAAAATCAGTTAGTTTTTCACCAAATAAACTTTCCCCACTAAAGACAAGAAAATCTGGCCGTTACAGCTGGGCGGCCCCCTTAATTATAAGGGGCGGTCCCCTTAATTTTAAGGGGACCGGCCACGAATTAAGGGGACCGGCCACGCTCCTGTGTCAGATTTTGTCAGAATTTTTCCCTATAAATACCACCTTAAATCTGGTATTTTTCCTCACCTTTTGCACGAAAATTTCAGATCTCAAATCTCTCTAAACATCCTCCAAAACCCTTTGATCATTAGATTACTAATCCTTGTTTCAAGTGATTCAATCCCTTCACATCCATCCTCATTCAAAGTGCAAAAGAAGAATACTCCTTCAACAAACAAAGCTCAAGAAGTATTGTAGTGTAGTTGTGTATATTGTGTACATTATTTGTATAGTTGTGTTGTGCTTGTAATAAGTAGTGTAGAGAGAAGTAGAAGTTGTGTAGGGAGAAGAAGAAGTAGTGTAGTGGTGTGAAGTTGTGACGAAGTCGTGGTGTGCTCAAGTTGTGAAGAAGTTGTGTTGTGTTGTGAGATTGGTTCTAGCTAGAATTAGAACCCGACATCTAGCTTTGTGTCGTTAAGCCGGTGTAAGCGAAAGTTGTGTAAGGTTTCTCCGCCACAAGGGAGTTTGTTGACATAGTGAAGAAAACTCTCGAGTAGGTGACTCGGGGAGTGGAGTAGGAACAAGGAAGGTGTCCTTGTAGCCGAACCACTATAAATCCTTGTGTTGTGGTTTGATCTTTCTAACTCTTCTCATTCATTACTTATTTACTTATACTATATTAGCTTAGTTAGTTAGTAATATATATTTGTTCATATAGTGCAAGTCTTGAATTCACATAAACTAGAATCGAAGTTTTTTTTAAAACAAACTTGTTTTCATAAATTTTAAAACGGACGTAAAACTATTCAACCCCCCCTTCTAGTTTTCCACACTGGTTTTATGCTGCAAGCAGTACTTTAAGAAAGTACTGTTTGTCTAGCAGTACTTTAGATAAAGTACTTGGTTTTCAAAAAGATTTATATAATAAAACCATACCAGTAGTTATGCATCATCATCAGCTGTAGTTGTCCAATTAATGAACAACTCTATCACCATTAGTGCTGTTTCATTCTCATCTTCAACTTCCATACCATGTTCTAGCATTCTGATTATTAAATCCCTTGTAAGTGGATATCTTCTTTCTGCTAGCATATGAATCATGGTACCATCTTCTAATTCCAGCACATGAACTCCTGATGATTCAAAAAATCTCCAACTTGTAATCTCCCAGACTTCTTGATTATTCCAGATATCATCAGTACTTGTCTCCTTTGTTTCCCAGATAGTAGCAAGATCTCCCAGCAATACTAAGCTCAATCCTGCTGGTGAAGGTTCATCATTATAATAAGCTTGTACTCTTTGATATAAATGATGTAGATCTTCTCTGTCTATCAAGTGCAGTGTATCCCACAGTATGTTGAATGCTCTAAAACTTTCATCTTCTCTGTGAAAGACAATGTAATCTCCATCTGATGATTCTATAACTTCCAATGCACAAATCTTAGACTTTGTTTCAGAATCTTCTAAGGATTTTGGATGCTCAAAATCAACAACTCTTAGATAATTCCTCAGTTCATCAACAATATCAGTTCTCAGCAACTTAATCTTCTTTGATAACTGATCATCAAGAGTTGTTCTCTTCCTTTTTGATTTTCTTTTAGCAACTTGTTCTTTCATTACTTCCTCCAGCTTCCTTTCCTTTTCAGAATCCATAGGAACAAAATTATCAAGACTTCTTAGAATAGACTCTTTAACAGCATCATATAGATTTTTCATCTCTGGATATCTCAGCTTCTGTAAACCTTTGTATCCTCGACCCTTCAAATAACTCATCATTGCATTTCTTTCTTGAGCAATTGACTTTGGTCTTATTGGTTGAATAACTTGCTCCTTTTCTTTATCAAACTCAGCATCCAACTCAACTTGTAACTTTCTAGCAGCTTCTTCATTTTTAGCAATCTCAATTGCTTTTAGATCTGCTAAAGTAAGCTTCTTCTTCTTCTTCTGAGGTTCAGGCATGATTCCTTTCCCTTTATCTTTTGGATCTAACTCTTGAATGGGTGAAGAAGACTGTGCAGCTGGAGATTGATCAACTCCAGGAATGCTTATACCTCTTTGTGTTGACATATTGAGGATAATCTCAGCAATGGTCTCATCATCACTTGCACTACATTTTTCTTGTTGAATTGGCATTGAAGGACCAGCTTCTTCTTCAAAATGTAGAGTTCTTGGAGTAGCAAAGTACTGTCTAGCAGTACTTTGAGCAGCAGTACCTTGGTCATCAGCACCTTGAACACAAGTACTTTGAACTCCAATGCTTTGAAGATTAACATGTTCTTCATCAATACTCTTAACATCAGTAGCAACTTTTTCTTCTTCAAGAATAACCTGCTCAGAAGTATCTTGAGGAGCAAAACTGAGTGGTGCATCTTCCAAATCCATAGCACACTACAAGAAAAGGGGGTTTTTGGGACGAACCATTTTGGAACGGTCAAAGAATCATGCCAAATACACGTATTTGGCACTTGTTTGACAACCGTGCCAAAAAATTAGGTATTTGGGACGACTATTAGAAAGTCGTTCCAAATACGCATGCATTTGGAACACTTTCTAATAATGGTGCCAAATACATATGTATTTGGAACGGTATGAGTAACCGGTGCCAAATACTTATGTATTTGGGACGGTTAGTACCACCGGTGCCAAATGTGTATACGTATTTGGAACACTATCCAATGTTGGTGCCAACTACCTATGTATCTGGAACGGTTGGTACAAACGGTGCTAAATATGTATATGTATTTGGAACATTATCTAATGCTGGTACCAAATACTTATGTATTTGGAACGGTTTTTATAGCTTATGGAAAATATGGATACCAGCCTTCCAAAGAGGAGGTCAAGGATTCGAATCCAACGGGGAGAAAATTAATCCTCTTTGTGGCCACGAAGGTTCACCCGCTCCGACTTCGGACTATTCAAAAAGAATTAGTCGCCGTGAGATTAGTCGGCTCGCAATGTCGAGTCGGAAACCCATGATTACCAAAAAAAATTATAAAGCTTAGAACTGATTGACTTGGTCTAAAACTTGAAACGAACTCAACTTTTTATTAATTATGCACTCAAGCTTAGTTAAGTAATCGAGGCACTCGAGCTCGGCTCTACTAAGGGGGTGTTTCTTTTTCTCCTTAGCTAAGAGATCATGTGAGGTCCACCTATATTAGAGCCTCTTAATGGGGAGAGGTTAACATTTTTAGCCTTGTGGATATAGAGGAACTAAGAGAAATATGTGGGTCCTACTTAAAAAATAAATACTATTAAATGTTTAGTGGACCCAATCTCTTAGCTAAAAGAAAAAAGAAACACACCCTAAGTCAACGTATCAACATTAGAATAACATGATTGTACAAACTAATTTATTTCGACTCGGTACTTTAAATGCGACTCGACTCGAATTGCCTGTAAAGTACGAAATTTATGTATACCAAAGGGTATAAATTTTTTTTAAAAAAATACACAATTCAATAACGTACGCGAACTTTTGTTGAGTAACCCGTGCTCTAACTCGACTCGAACTCGTTGTTCATGCTGAGATTTATCAAGCCTCGAACATAGGCTTGATCCGGAAAACGAGTTCAAAGAATGTTTAACGAGTTGAGCTCGAGCTTATAATAGCTTAACTCGAGTTATTATCAAAATTTCGAACTTGTAAGATTTATATAATTTATCGTATATTGTGTACTCCCTGTGTCCACAATAAATGTCCACTTCGAGCATGCATAAAGTTTTTAGAAAATCCTACAAACTACACTCACCACCAATTAAGAACTATATCATTTCTTCTCAGTAAAACCCCTTCTCATTAGTTGAAATGCAAAGTGGACACTTAATTAAAACTATATACTAACTTTTTATAAATTTTTGTCGAAAAACAAAAATATGTTAACTTGTTACATACTTGTAATCATGATAGTTTATACTGTATGTAAACAGGGTCGTCTTGTGATTTTTGGTGGTCCTGAGCAATAACAATAAAGAGACCCTATTACAATTATAAATTAAAAAAAATTACATACAATATAAACTTCAATTATAATACTCATATATGTTTAATTTTAATGATATTGCAAATGAAAATTACATAGTCACTTAAAATTTTAATGATATTGCAAATGAAAATTTCAAAATTTCCCAAAACTTTTAAGCGGGTTCATGGTAAAATATTAGTAAAAAACTTGAGCGGGCATTTTGTTGATATTTTATCGGGGCTCCTCAAAAGCACTCTAAAGCAACATTATCCATTCTATTGTCACACATTTTATTATTTCCAATTAGGTTTCACAAAGGTCTTTCTGCCCTAAATTGGAATAAATATGTGGGATCTCGTTGAGTTCCTACCCCAGAACTGTTAGATCTCATCAATTAGGCAAACAAAAGTCAATCTCAAGCTTGGTACAATGGTTCCAAATGGAATCTCTCATCTGCTTATATATTCACAATAGTATATTATTATGTTCTATTTTTTTTTGGTTAACCACAATCCTATGTTCCTATTACTTGCATATGGATGATTAAGTGTTTCATGTTTTTTAATCGTATATACCCATGATTTATTAATTAAATTAGTTATTAAGATTTTGAGGTTTTGGATTATTATAGCGCATCCACACAGTCAAGTTTGCCTTGTTAATCTTGTAATATGCCTTTGTAATTTCGTTGGCCAAATGTGCTTCTAAATTTCTAGTTAGTTGATTGTGTCCTACTCAATTTTCGGATAGCAGTTCACGTTATTTGTATTCCTTATTCAACAGTTTTTCTGTCTTAGGTACTTTGGCAATTTGAGTTGGTATCTTTTGCGGTGCAATTTTACTTGTATGAGGTCTTATATGCAGCTATTATTTGCATCATTGACATTACATATCCAGTTTTTTTTCTTTGAATACGTGATATGAGTGGTTTTGTTATATATGAAGAGTACTAGTTTCTAAGCTTTGATCTCGGCCCCTCAAGAAAAGTGGTCAAGTTCCGCCACTGGGTTTGTTGCTTACTTTTTGCCTTTGTATAGTAAACATGAGTCCTTTTTTTTTGGGTTATTGTTAAGTATATCTTTAGTTCAGAATATGCCTAAACTTTATAAATTATGTTAATAATTTGGGTGTATAACTCTGTGATTATTGGACTCTAACGCTCTGTGATCTAAAACATTAAATGTGATGTTTTATAGTGTACCGTAACTAGTGCTTTGATCTAATGAAAGATTGTCAAATGCCCTTTTTACAGTTGTAGGAGAACGAAAAAACTAACTGGCATGTTAAAGGGTGTTCTAAAACAGCTATACTCCTTGTGGGCATTGGTAATTTTCATTTGCCTTTGTCACTGTTCTTGTTATTATTGCTTTGTTTGATACATAATAGTGGGCTAAGAGTGTCTCATACTTTGATTGTAAATTCTAAATACAATAACATATATGACCATTTTCAATAATCACCTTCCCCTGTAGGTTATTTACAAACATTTCTGAACAAGACAACCTCAACTACTACAATTTAGTAATACATTGGGAGAACTTCACACAGGTAAGGATGGTAAGACGTGAAATACCCTTTGGAAGTTATATCGAAGGAATGTGCTACTCTATCTAGCTTTATCAGGTTCAAGCTATTGTCCTTAGCTTATCATGTTCAAGTTATGTATGGAATTCAAGTAACTATTATCTAGAGCTTATTGATTAATAAAAGTTTTGAGTAAATTTAATGTTTGGCTTCCTCTTTGAATTAAATTTACGCATATCTGACACAGTTGGTTAGAACGATGATGTACCAAATATATTTGGATCGGACGAGAGGAGTGGAAATACAAGCTTAGACTAAATACTAGAACCGTGTCAAATGTGTTTGGGACGAAAGATGAAACTGTCCCAAATAACTTTGGCACGGGAGGAAAATTTGTGCCAAATATGCTTTCGGCACAGGAGGTGAAACAGTACCAAATAAGCATTTGGCATGAGATGAGAGACCGTACCAAATAATAATTTGGCACGGGAGATGAAAGTGTGCCAAATGCGCATTTAGAACGGTAAATAATCAACCGTGCCAAAAACCGAACATATGGCACACAAAAGCAAAACCGTTCCAAAGCCCGTGCCAAATGCTATTTGGCACACTTTTAAGCCGACCCAATTGTTTTTGGCACCCTCATATTTAGGACGATGCCAAAACCGTGCCAAGCTCACGGCTTTTTGAGTATTTGGTACAGTTTTCCACCCTCCCAAATACCAATTTTTCTTGTAGTGGCATTGTCTCCTTCAAACTGATTTTCATTAAGTTGAGGATCTTGAGCATCTTCATTCAAATTATCAATTTCATTCCTCTCCAATTGGAATGAAGACTGCTTCTTATTCTTTTGCTTCTTTCAGACCTTCTTATGTTGACCACGTTTCTTCTGTGATTTCACCCATAACCTATGATGCTTAACTAGTGGCCAGACAAACTTCTTCAACTTTTTGATTTTATTCTGCAACCTCAACATTGCTACAGCTTGATCATCATAAGCCTTCTTCAATCTCCTCAACTCCCTGGTTAAAGCATAGTTGTCCAACACTCCCTCATCTCCTCCAGATGTTTGAGACCCATCTGTGGAAGTATAATCATTGGGAGATAGTGGTGGATTCTCTTCTTGCTGTGAATTAACCTTGTCAGTACCTTGCAGAGAAGCAGTACTTTCCTTAGAAGCAGTATGTTGAGAAGGTTCTTGAGCTGGTGAAGCAGTATGTTGAGGATCAGTGCTTGAGTCTGAATGCTCTGATACCACTTGTTGGATCGATATACTCTGACCAAACTAACTATGTAGCTTGTAAGGGTTTAGTAATCTTGGATAAATCCTAAACTACTAACAATGAAACACTGATATAACTCTGTTAAGTATGCGGAATCTACTTCAACAAAGCTAAGAAGAATAACTTTGAACTTCAACGATTATATTAAAACCAAACCTTGAACCTGCTTATATTACAGATTCACTAACAACCCTAATCGTATTCGTATTCGTACTCTAATTCATATATCTCTAATGCCAACCTAGGGATCCTTTTATAGGTATAAGGAAAACCCTAGTCGGTTTACAATTCTTGTATGACAAGTAAACTAATTCTAATCTAAGAATATTCTAGAATTACATAATAATCCTTAAACGTTTTGCATGTTAGTCCTTTATTATAGCAGTCCTTTGATGAGCAGTACTTTGACTTTCTTCATTAAGCAGTACTTTGACTTTCTTTATAAGAGCAGTACTTTGACTTTTAGCAACACTTTGACTTTATAACCCAACATGAATGCGTATAAAATCAATTATGCTTTGCTCTACAGTACAATAAGCTGTGATAACATATTGTTGGAAAAGGCGACCTCCTCGTGGCAACAGATCGTAGCAATCGATTTGGTCGTGAGTTTGTATGAATAATGCATTTTCATCGACATCTTCCTTTCTTTATCAGTATCAGTCAAAGCTTCAGCTAATGTAAGGTCAATGTGGTACCCGTCTTCGCCATGGAGAAACAGGAGTGGGAACTGTAGGGACATATAAGAGCTGTGTAATTTACTAACACATTGGGGATCTCCAGAATGTTGTTCAATGATAATGTTGAAATCAGTTCTTGAATCCTCAGTTTCTTCAAACACTACTGCATCGACCGTTTCAGCAGTTGGTAGCTCATAACGTCGATATATTAGCCTCCCTGTATTTATTTCTTGTTGTGCGGAACAACTGCACCAACGCATTGTTTTTATCCAGAAACTCGATAAGGTCTTCAACTATTTCTCTTTATAGATCACTTTCTTCCTTGCCACCAAAGTGAAAGAGATGATTAGCAACTTCGCTGTCTGTGTCGTATATGTATAATTGTGGAAACTGTGGCCACTCGTTTGGTTCAGGACAAAGTGAGCCTATGTTGTGGTAAACCTGGCCTGAAATTTTAAAGACATAAGGTCCTTAACCTCTATTAACTGACTCATCAATTGTTGCCAAAGGAGTTCATGCTGAACATCTGATTATAAGCCCTTATGTTGTCGATGAACTGGCGTTTTTGTATAAATGTTTTATAAATTCCGGATATTCCTATTGTTGGCGTAGCACAACTTTAACACCAAAACAACACTTTTGATATTTTGGAGATGCACTTTTTCGATGTAGCTGTTAGGCTTTCTTCCTTCCAAAATTTAGCACCACAATGTCGGCAAACATGGTCACATTTTCTGAACTGCACATAGTCTAGAGGTGGTCCTGTATTATAACACAATACCTCACCAATAAGATTTCAAGGCCACATTAAGTTGGCAAACAGTGTATGGCGTTCAAGCTAACCTCCTGACTTTTGAACCAAACTTTGTTGTGCGCCACACCTGTTTGAACCTATTGTTTCCTTGCTCGCTGTCGATTACAAAGTTAGAATATATCTTCGTGCTACAATAAACCATTAATATCGTGGCTAGATATGTTACCCATTTTATTTTATGTTTTTTTTAAAATTTTTCCGCTTACCTTTATGACGCAGTTGCGTGCGTTTTTTTAGCCATGAGGCTGTTCAGAAGTATATGGTGTCTTTGTTGTGCTACCTGCAAGATAAAGCAGTGAGTTCCTATAAAAAGTTGTTCCAGTAAGGTTGTATCCTATTATAAATAGCACTATTAATACAAATACCTATCGTCATTTCATCTAGGTACCTCTACGACATTATGTAGCTATTCTCTCATTATTAGTTGCTGATGAAATTGCTGACCAATACTTTCCTTCTGTAGTTCAAACCGCCTTTCATTATTTTCATTGAACCGGCATTCATGCAC
>LBNU01022395.1:13249-30774 GCA_014162995.1 Artemisia annua
AATTCATTCCTTTCATTGGTTACTACGGTCATTCCTCCTTTCTTCGGAACACAATGAACTGGACTCACCCATGGACTATCCTCGATAGGATAAATAATTCCTGCATCAAGAAGTTTGATGATTTCCTTCTTAACCACTTCTTTCATATTTGGGTTGAGTCGACGTTGTCTTTCTACAACAGGTTTAGTACCTTCTTCACAATTGATGTTGTGTTTGCAAAAATCTGGGCTAATTCCTGGAATGTCAGAAGTTTTCCACGCAAAAGCGCGTTTATGCTTCTTAAGAACAGAAACTAGTCTTTCTTTTTTATTTGTTTCTAGTAACGACGATATGACTACCGGAAGGAATGAATTTCCTTCTAAATAGGCGTATTCGAGATTATTGGGAAGAGGTTTGAGTTCCAAATCAGTGGGTGGTTCTTCTAGAGAAGATTTTATTTTCATTTGATCTTTTTCAGTGATATCCTCAAATTTCTCTTCTTTCTCCTCTTCTTCTTCTTCAAATTTTACTTCCATAAATTCCTCAAATTCTTTATCAGAATCTGTTTCACTGATTTTTTCAGAGGTAGTTATGAATGGTTTCGAATCGTCAAGTAATGCATCCAATTCTTCTTCGGTGACTTCATCAATTACATCGATGTTATAGCATGTGTCATCACTGGAATTTGTATATTTCATTGCTTTATCGATTAAGAAAGTGATTCGATCTTCTCCTACTCCAAGATTGAGTTCTCTGCCTTTGACTTTGATCATGGCATCAGCGGTGTTTAAGAAAGGTCTTCCTAAGATTAAGGGTACTCGACTATCTTCCTCCATTTCTAAAATGACAAAATCCACAGGAAAGACAAATTTACCAACTTGAACAAGCATATTTTCGGCAACCCCAACAGGATATTGGTATGTATGGTTGGCTAATCATATACTCATTTTAGTAGGTTTCAATATATTAATTGAAAGTTTAGAATACAACGAATAGGGCATCAAATTGATACTCTCACCTAAATCGGCTAAAGCATCTCATGTGATGTTATTTCCTAAAGTGCATGGTATGAAAAAACTTCCGGGATCTCTGAGTTTTGGTGGAATTTTGTATTGAATGATAGCAGAGCATTCTTCATTGAGAACAGTAGCGGAAATTTGTTCCAACTTGTTTCGATTATTAAGAAGTTCTTTCAAAAATTTCCCGTAATTGGGCATTCCAGCTAGAACATCAACGAGGGTTACGTTAATTCTAACTTCTTTGATCATCTCTATAAACTTCTTATTTCGCTCTTCTCTTTTCTCTTTTCTTAGGGCTTGTGGATATGGTATTTTTGGTGTGTAAGGTTTTATTGGTGGAACAGTATTTTCTTGGGTTGGTGTTTCGGTTGGTTTTTCTTTAGCTACTTCTTCTTCAACTTCTTCCTCTTCCTCATCTGAAATGATAGGATTATCAGTAGGGACAGGTGGTGGATCATATGAGAGACCACTTCGAGTGAATACAGCATTGATATGCTCATTTCTTGTTTGTGGTGGACGATAACTCTTATCGTTAGATCCAGATGGTTTAGGATTGGATTGGGTGTTACTTGGTAATGTACTTGGAACTCGAGAAGAAAATTGATCAGAAAGTCTACCAAATTTTTGTTCAAGATCCTGGATAGAAGCTTGATGATTCTTTTGACCTTGCTCAACTTTGGTTTTGAGATTGAAAAATTGGGTTTTCACAAACTCATTTGTGGCTCTTTGAGTAGTTACGAAATCTCGCATCATTTTTTCAAAATCAGATTCTTCCTTTTTATCGGAATTTGATTGATTTGGATTGTCCATTCGGGGTTGAGAATCACGGTTGTTATCCCTTTGTTGGCGATCTTGCCAATTTCCAGAACTTCTTCTGTAATAATTACCATGATAACCTCCTCCTCGATATCCTCCTTGAATATAATTGGCTTCCCCTTCGTTGGGTCTATTCATAGGTTGGTCATCACACTCGGATGATGTGTGATTTCCTCCACAATTATTACAGCCATCTCGCATTTCTTTCATTTCTCCTTTTATATCTTTGTATTGCGAGTCGATTTTAGAAGTCAAGGCTTCTAGTTTCTCCATGAGTTTCAAATTATCTGAACTTTCGGCAAAAGCAACGGTTTTTCGCATGGGTTTGGTTTTGGAATCTTTTGACCAATCGAGTTTAAGGAGTAGTCGATCTTCAAGAAGTTGATATGCCTCGTTAGGAGTTTTGTAAAGAAAAATTCCTCCGGCATCAAGGATTGCTTAGGATGCTTCATCAAGACCATGATAAAAGATTTGGATTATGGTTCCTTTTCCTAAATTATGACCATGACAACTTCGAAGCAAATCTTTCATGCGAAGCCAAGCTTCAACAAGAGATTCATTAGGATTTTGTGTGAAAGCACGGATTTCTCCCATTAATCTATCATACATGGCAGGTGGAAATAATTGG
The DNA here is from genome assembly GCA_014162995.1 of Artemisia annua. Classification (NCBI taxonomy): domain Eukaryota; kingdom Viridiplantae; phylum Streptophyta; class Magnoliopsida; order Asterales; family Asteraceae; genus Artemisia; species Artemisia annua. The sequence goes on from LBNU01022395.1 coordinate 15,692, forward strand.
CTTACAAAAGCTTGCCTCATCTCCTCCCAAGTGTTAATAGTTCCTGGGGTTAATTCGTTATACCAAACTTTGGCATCTCCGGCGAGTGATGATGGAAAAAGTTTGAGCTTAATAGCATCGACATTGGTTTCTCCATAACGAAACATGCCACAAATTTCAATGAATTCGGCAATGTGTTTATGCGGATCGGCCCGCGAACGGCCATCAAATTGACGGTCTTTGATCATGGAAAGATGGTGACCTTTAACGGTAAAGTTTTCACCAAGGTTGGCAACAACAATAGCAGATCCAGGAGTGGGTGCTACGGTTCTATTGGCGGCCCACATGGGTTGATCGTCAGCCATGGGTATTGGTATTGGTTTAAAAAGATCGGAAATTGGATGTTCGTCGGAAAGATTATCAAACCAATTAAGAATAGATGAAGATCTCTTCTTACGAAACAAACTCTCAGGATTGGAATAAGGTGTACTAAGATTTTTAGTAGTAGAACGAGTGTTCATACAACTACCAAAAGAATCGAGTTAAATACCTAAACAAAAGAACTAAGAAAATAAAAATTTTGAAAACAGAAAGTCTATCCGATTCGGTTGGAAGTCAAACCGATCGGATGGATGCTACGGTAAATTAAAAATTTGGGAATCCGATCGGTTGGATGATTATCCGATCGGTTGGATGTTTCTGTGAAGATTTTTTTTTTAGAAAACGAACACGAAAAGAAACGAACTTTTAAAACTTAAAAGAAACACAATCAAAATCCCCGGCAGCGGCGCCAAAAACTTGATGTGCGTTTTGTTAGTGCAAGTTTTAAATTTATAAAGGTGAATTACCGGATCTAGAAACAACACATACGAGCAAGTGTACTCGTCCGTTATAGCAAGATATGATGGTAAGTCGGGATCGTTCGCAGGGATTTGTGAGTGAATCAAAGTATAAGTCTAAAAGTAAATCTCTAATGTACGCAAATAAGATGATAAGCAAATTCAATAATTTAAAAACTACACTTGTTTAGACTAGTTTTGTACTCAATGACACACATGATTGTGATAACTTTTTATAACATGTTGGTTGTGATAATTAGATGGTGGTCTAATCTATTGTTTCTACAAGTTAAACCTTCGTCAAGATTTTAGTTCATAAAAACAAGCTTTAAGTGTAAACCAATCAATTCAAGATCAATCCAAGGTTCATAAGGTATGGTTATCTTAAACACAAGATAAACTTCTATTATAAATCAAATACTCTTAGGAAATGGTCATTATAAAAGGTAACTCATTCATAGAAAAACAAGTCACAATTGTTTATAAACATCTAAACTTTCGTCCAATTAAAGGTTTACAAACAATCCGATTTGATGTTATAAAAGCATTCTCATTGCAATCATTCTTCTTGTTTCCTTGTTTAGTCAAGAATAATTATGGTAAAAACAATCATTCATAGATAAATGATTATAACTAGTTGAATAATAACAAATCTTTCGACCCTTGAAACTATTATCAATTAGTTAACCTTAACTCAACAAATGTCACTATGAAACTTAAGGTACAATTGGTTCTTAGGATTGACTTGAAATTGAATTAAAACATGTTATCACAATCATAACTATCACTAAGCATAAAACATCATCAAAACAAGTGTAAAAAGGTTACTAGCTACTCATAGCAAACATGCAAATAAACTCAGAATATTTAACATAAGAATCCATGGTTTTAAGTCTTACAATGCTTTGAAATTGATAACAAATGACAAGGTATTGATAACCTAAGTATTGGTGATGATTTCTTGAGATTTTGGCCTCCAAATGTTGCTTCTTTGGTTCTCCAAATGTTCCTGGTTCTTTCTGCACGAATTTTGCCTTCTTTGAGAGCTTGATGATGATAATAATTGAGAGTAATGATGAGAGTAATTGTTCTCTTGAATTGTGTCTTGAATGGTGTACTCTAGAGGTCCTTTTAGGCTTGTCAAATACTCCTAGCAATCAATAGGATCATAAATGCTAGAACTTGGACAACAAGACACTAAGAAGAGCCTAGAACTTTGAGACAAAAGACCAAGATTCGTGCACAAAAAGTTATAATATTTCAGCAGAAATGTCCATCCGATCGGTTGCGGGTTGCTACCGATCGGATGGGAGTGGTAATAATGGCTATCCGGTCGGTTGTATTCCAACCGATCGGATGGTAGGTTCTGGTTGATTTTGACTTTGACTTTTCTTGCGTATTCCTTCATGCACTCTCCACACTTGATTAACTCTGAACTTGGAACTTTGAAATGACAAAACTTAGGTTCTCCTTATGAAATACTTCACAGATTTGGACTTTGAGCTTGGGAATCTTCGTGTAATCGCATATACTTCATTTTCTTCACTTTTTCTTCGTTTTTCCTACATTTGGCTACATATGCTACAAAAACATACTTTGATACGATTTAGTGGCAAAAGCATATAAAAGTAACCAAATAACATGCATAAAAATACTAATAACGCTTCTAAAAACATGTTAACTTTGAGCGTTATCAGAAGCTGATTCATAAACTTCGCCAAAAAGAAGTGTACGAAGAAGCCACTAAAGACATGCAGCATGAATTGGGGGGAAGTTAATCCATTTCATGCATATTACATCATTTGCCTACAAGTGAAGAAAAAGTTTTCAAGTCGAGTTACAAGATGAAGACAAAGAGCGTCAACTGTAGTCATCCTCAGCACTTGAAGAGCCGATGAAGACCTTTCTTTATTTGTATTTGTACTTGTAGGAAATGTTGTAAGTAATCCCTTATGTCGCCCCATTGGGGGAAGATTGTTAGGATCAAAGTTTTTAATCCTAATACGTAAATGGAATGACATTTACAGGATTACATTTGCTATCTTGAAAGGCACAAACACATGGACTAGAAGCGTCATTATTGTAAAGTTATGTGTTTGTTAGCCTTTATATACCCCTCCATACTTCCATGGAGGGGTGAGACTTTGTGTAATTTACTCTTTCATTTTCATTATCAATAAAACACATAGTATTTCCCTTCTCTCTCTACTTTCTCTCACTAACCATGGAAGTCATCTTCTTCCATGTTACCCGACCTCCCGAGTCCACAAATCACAATAAACTACGATCCTATCACACTTGTCTAATAAGATTAAAAAGTCGAGCATAGCATAAAATGAATTTGAGTATCATTCTCCCCCAAGGAAAACATAAGTGAAAATGGGGCCACGAAAAATCACCTTGAAGTAGATGAAACAAGGTGATAAATCCAAGCAAAAACCACTAGAAATCTAAAGCAAACGGAACACAATCTACTCCTCCACAGGATCTACATGAAATATAACCATATATATTATTATAAGTTCATCTGTATTTAATGTTGTAACTGATTTAAATACTCACTGTCATTTATTAATATATTTAGGGCTTATAAAGATACGTAGTCGAAACGTATTTACCTATATTGCAAATTATTATTTGACTTAATTAGGATTAATGTAAACTAATTTATGTTTAAGAATTAAATCATCAAATTATAATTAGATTTTAATGAATCACGGATTAATGATTTAACCTATTTAGTTTTTTATGAGGAGCGGATTATACTTTAGGTTAGTAACTGAATTAGGAACACAAGTAGGTCTTAAGGACTAAAGGAAGCTTCGAGACACATTACACAATCCACACCCACACACGCATTGTTTTCACAAACACACTCTCGATTTACACACACCAAACCTCTTTTCGAAATAATTTCCCAAACCCTTATATACTAAACATACCAACCCATTCTCGGTAAACTCTTGCCGAGACACACTTAATGCTCAACTCGAACTCAACACTCAACTTATACCCTTGTACGTCAAAACTTATCGCGACATTATACCCTCAAATTTAAGTGAAACACTTTTGACACAAAACCTTAGTGAGACGTGACCCAAATTAGCGAGACACAAAATCAACTCTCAACCTTTTTTAAACCAATCCTTTCAAACCTGCTTATACACTTTCTAATCATGAAATAACATTTGATAGATCACACACTCAATATTATACCAAAAAAGTTTGAGACACATGCATGCATACTCACACAGAAACTACAAATCCAATTGTCTATGTATTTTATATTTGTTCTAAATCCAGAATCGACACACACACAATTAGCCATCTACACCAGATTAATGAGACACTATTAAGTCTAAAACATGCATGCCATCTCATGAAATCATGGCCAACCCTTTATATATATTCACTTAAAAACTTACTCGACTCACTCTTATATTCATGTGACACACACACTTAAATTTACACACCTAAAATCACAACTCCTGTTCCAATTCAATAGACACAAGTCGATATACAGTTTGTACACATATGAAATCATAACTAACCCTCCCCATGGCTACTCAACTCTCGTTAAACACACACACGTACAACCAACACTCACCATGCTTATATCTTATATAATTTCAAGTTTCCCATCTTTATCCCACATGTTTCAACCTTAAATTACATGGTTCCATATTACAGATGATTGGTCAGGTTTTCTAATATTAGCTTGTCATGTTTAATTGTATATTAATGATTTCCAAATTAAGTTTAACAATTGACAACTTAGGCTATGAACACAGGAAGGTTCGAAAAGAAAGCAAGACACCATAGATACCCATTAGATCGCACACACAAACACAAACTCAACACCAAGATTGACAAGGTACTATTTACAAGAACCCTTTCGGTGTAGCAATTCTTTCTAACACAAAATACCAGTCGAGACATCGAGCATGCGAGACACAAATTCACCACAATCCTTACTCCTTTATTTCAGTTTTGCACCCAGGTTTTAGACACATATCGACACACAATACTCACATATTTTGACCCTTGCTGTTCACACATCCATCAAGCACACAAACACAAAATTTACGAGGGACTAGGTTACATGAAATCACACTCAAACAAGCCCTTAATCCGCGTATTTAATGAGTACCACGACATCAATTTTTTTAGGGTTTTTATCAAGGTCTTTGGATCGTATATCTATGAGTATTAAATGGTCTATTAGGGCTCGTTTCATACTTGCTTCGCATGGACAAGATCAACATAAGCGCTTCATGATTTCATGTTTTTATGTAGCTTCTTAAGGTGTCACATGTATATATTCATTCGTATAACTATTTTAGTGAAACAATTATTTGGATACATATTAAGAATGTATACAGGATTCATATTCGGAAAGGAGAAACACAAAGCTAACAGGAGGGATACCTCTTGAGTCGAACGGTTCGAACGAAACACAGAACATGAGGACACAAGACCAACACTCTATTCGACCAAACCAAAACCTGCTCCTATAGAACCAGAATCCACCCGCGATGTATACCACAACTGGTCACCTCACCACCCACGATCACATCACGCCTTCACCTCTTCGTGCCTTCTTATCTTGGAAGGAAAAATGAGAAAAAGAAACTGCCACCACTATTGTTCCTAGGGTTTTAGTGATTCAAGAGTGAAGAGAAAACTGGTATTCGGTTATGATATAAGTGGGGAAGTGGGAGAGTAAACTGCCGAGTGACAAGGAGACTTGGTGACCAATTCTTTTCTTTAAGCTTTTCAAATAATACATATCTTTCAATGTGTATAGGTTTTGTACGAAGATAAATAGAATGGGACCCTAAAGAACCTTGTAAACGTGTGATTTTGTGTAGGGAAAGAAGATCCGTGAATGTCGTGATGAATAAAAGGAAACCGCGTTTTGTGATTAATGTCTACATATCACAAATAAAATGATGCACAATAATTCGGTCTATCTCTTTGCAATTTGGGTGGAATAAACAAAGAATGGAAGGCATAAATTTTGGTTCTATATTTGTGCAACACAAAACGTGTATAATGATTAGGCCAAGGTTGTGTTGTGATTTATTTATTTATTTTGTTAGGTTAGGATTAGAAAATTTAGAAATAAAATGTATAGTTTAATTAGTTAATATAGTTTTAGGAAAATTATTAGCTTGTATTGTATAACATAAAGTTTTAAATGCCACTTACTTATTTAATAGACTTAGGCTAAAATCAAATAAAAATGTAATTCGGATTATTGGGTGTAAGTCGAATGTTAGGTCAAGGTCAACGTTGACTAATCTGATTTGGTGAGGGTTCTCACAGTATCACCCCGTTAAGAGAATTTTGTCCTCAAAATTCTAACTGGATCTACTATTGGAAACATGCTCAACAAAAAAGTATGGGTATTTCGTTTCCATATAATCTGTGCGTTCTCAGGTATACTCATGTCCACTGCTTGAGCTTCAACAACTCTTATAATCGGAATCTCATTGCGTATAGATTATTTAACTTTTCGTATGAACATTTTGGTTGGTTTCCCAGGTTGAAGTCAGTAATCAAACATAAAATCTTATGGACTGATAAGTCAGTTAATCATTGGCAAAGTATTTCTTAAGGCTCAACACATTTTAACCACCAATATTTTGAGGGTATTCTAACAAGGAAGGGATATTCTTGATTTAGGTTGAAAAGTTCGCTAATGAAGCTACTAACCCAGATCCAACGACCTAGTTAATCATAATTGAGTGAACTACTCCAGTTGCTCTTAATGCAATTGAGTCAATGCTTGAATGAAGAACCCAATGAATTCCAAATTTAATTTGAAAGGATTAGGAATCGAATTTGTACACTAATGTTGTGACATGAATTTTTTACACCAAGACGTAAACGCTACTAATGGAATATGATATCCAATTGCAATTATCGAGTAATTAGATTTGATGGTGTAAGCATAATTTTGGGGAGGTTTCCCCCAAGACAAAACAACAAGTAAGTTTCGACAACTTAATTGGTGAGATTAGTGAAGAAAGTCACAGGTACCCCAAAGCAAGTGGATCGTATTTGGCAAGGGCGATGAGGAAGAAGTTTTTGTCCACGAGATTATATAGATAAGCTTGAGGAAGGTTTTCAATATATGAAGTTACGAAATAATTCAATTATTATGTACGTAAAGAATTTTCACCAAGTTATCAAGTATCTATCATGGAGGAAAGATCAGTCGCTTTATCTCCAGTCTTCATCAAAATTCAGAATAGTTTGCAAGAATTGCAGTATTAAAAAATGTATAAGCAATAGGGATAGCTAATGTTGTTGGTAAGAATTAAACATGTCGCTTGAAATTAAACCGGATAAATACAATAGTGAAAAAGGGTGAGTAATGAATCCAGAAGTCCAAAGGTCAGTTCCACATTAGATATGAATGAGAATATAACTTCTTACCTTGCACAAAATGAGAGTATAATGATGTAGAGTTGGCACGAACACTTATTACCAGTGTAGGAGATTAGATCGCTTTGCTTGAGGCTGCACCATACAATTAATTTGTGAATATTGAGTTTCTTGTGGCCACACTGAAGTCTATGTATTGATCAAAAGGAAACAGTGATGATGTGTGTTTATATTGGAAATGTCAAGATGAAAAGAAGAATGATGAGTCTAAGGCAACAAAGATGGGATTTTGAAATGACTGATGAGGAATCAAGGAAATACCTGGTGTTGTGTTAGGTACATTTCTCATCAATAACATACTTACTTGCGTTCGATGCTTTGGTGCCATAAGGTATTTTGTGTCTTCTGTTTTATACTACCCCATGAATCGTAACTTAAGAAACTTGAATAAAATGCTAATTGTAAAGTTTGTGGAGGTAAACAATTGCTCATAAAAAGTTGTTAGATAATGTCTTTTAATTTATAAAAATGTAGTTTTTCGCCTTTTTGTTGGAATAATAATATTTTAGGTTACAAAATATTTATTTTTAAACGGTGATTTTCTAAGTGTGCATTAAATTGTCAATATAAATGGTTATTGTTTTAAATTTCCAGTCTTAACTAGTCGTGTTAGAATGTCTAATTTTAATAGATCTCAATCGTTATTAATCCATCTTAAGTATTCCGGTCTTACAAGTTTACAAGTTATTGATTTTCACATTGGGCCAACTAGCCCGATTAGTCCAACTTTACCAAAGAGTTTAGTCCAAGTTTACTTATACAATGGACCCAATAATAAGCCCATTAGCAAGTTTTAAATTTAGCATGTTAACAATTTATAAGTTTAACCCAATAGGTTTACATATGTTAGGCGGATTTATTTGCCAAGAATAATATATGATACGAAATTTACCTAATAGGTGAAGAAGTGTTGTTTAACTTATCTGGCGTACGTGATAACTGAAAAAGAAAAGGATTCTCGATGTGCTTATTATGAAAAGATGTTCTACTGAAGTTAGTGACGAGTTGGATACGACACGTGGTGACATGGATGCTTCAGAGGTACAAGATCTGATGAGGTAATTGCAAGAGTTGCTAGAAAAGGTGGTTCATACGTTTCCAATATGTTTTCTTGAGCTATGTAGTATGCAAAAAGATGAAGCAGATTCTGAATGCATAAAGAGTTTTGTCATAACTTGTAACACTTAACAAGAATCATGGTTGTGTATTGTCGTAGTGAAAGAAAGTTAGTGGTTATGCATCAAGGCAACAAATGAAAATAAGAAGGGATATCCAACTCGCGCCATAGGTTTGGCAGTCGTAGACTTGCTTTAAAATTTAAGGATTCACCTTGTCTGGTACTTGGTATTATACTGACCAAGAATGTCATACGTACATGTTTCATGGGAAAGATCTCATACTGAGACGAATAGAATGAGTGAGGTTAACAAAGATCTTACGAAGGTGATACCTTCCATCATCTAGGAAAAGTACAAGTAGTTGCTATCTTCATGAGTCTCAAAGAATGAGAAGTATTAATTAGAGTCCGAAGAATAAGAATGGACATTACTACGTGTCTCATAGTTGATATAAGAGGAATTCAGAGAAAATTTGTTAAAGTGAAGTCATCAAGGAAGAACGTGTAATTGAGCATGTATGACTAGTTGAAGTTAATGATCAACGAATCTAAAAGTTCAATGATAGAATCCGAGTGTTAATGTTTGGTTATGCTCGGAAGTTATTATGGTAAAACTCATGAATTTAAGTATCCAACACATCAAGGTAGTAATAAGATATATAATCACTTGAAATTGTTGTATTAGTGGTCTGAAAATGAATAAATCAATCATATACTATATTGAAAGGTGTTTGACTTGATTACAAGTGAAAGCTTAGACATCATAATCCTTATGGTAATCTTATAGTCTATTGATATTCCAATGTAAAAGTGATATCGTATTGAAAGGTGACTAAGTTGTCTAGAACTCAGGAAAAGAGTAAAATACCATAGAGTAATTGTACAGTGATTGTTTAATTCGACACATCCTCGACAAATAAGATGTTCTAATCAAGTGGAATGAGTTAAGAAAAGTTGTTCATCGTAGAAAGTATTATATCGTGATATCTTATTATTGATAATCTCAGATCAAAGTATATTCAGGCTTGCTCACAAGGTGAAAGGTATGGGGAGATGAGGCATATGATACAAATAACTACTTGGTCATTATATTAGTGTTCAGAATAGCTTATATATCCTTTTAAAAATGAAATCAATAAGACCTTCCAACAACGCATTGTTGGGATGTATCTAAAATAGTGTTCCGATAGCACGACTGATATAAAGGCATACTAAAAGCACAGTGTAACAAACCAGACATAGCACGATAGGAACAAGGCATCCTTAAACTCTAGTAGTGGGACATGATGTAACACGTAAATAATGACATATAGAATGCATAAAAACACAGATACGAAAGCAAGTAAGCATATAATGCAAAGACACATGTACACGACTGATGCAATTTCAGGTGACCTAGGGTTTGTATCCAACCAAGCATGATTCAAGGTAACTACCCCCCATCATTCCATGATTCCTCCTGAATTAGGCATAGTTGATCAGGCTATGCATAATTTAGGAAAGATGATGAAATGCTCGGGTTAGCGGACTCGTACCATGTTTGGGGTTTTACGAAAACATTAGTTTGGTTATAGTTTAGATTTTTGTTTTAGAAAAACCGGCATTCTCTATAACCTTCGGCTCTGATACCATTCTGTCACACCCCGCTAAGAGCGGAAACACGAGGTGCAACGAAATGTAACATAGCATAAGATAGTATAACACCATATAATTTAAGAAATAAACTTACAATGTTACATAAAGAATTTTTATACAAAACCAAATATATAAAACATAAGTCATAAATTGATTCAAATGTAATGTCTTTTGAAAATGTCTTGGCAAGGTCAACTCTGTATTGAATTAGGTACAAAGTATAACTTCAGAATGCAAATACCTTCAACAAATCACTATCGATCACCTGAAAATGATACTCTAAAATGTCAACATAAAGTTGGTGAGTTCGTGGGTTTAAAGTAAAGAAACTAGGTTGCCATGCATGATTGTTTGAGACAGGTACGCATATAAATAAAGCATAGGGCAAATAGCACAAATTGAATAACCATCATCACAAATTGAATACCACACATTGAATATATTGATAACATGCAAAGCCTACCAGCTGGAGCTACTACATGAGTCTTGAATAATCTTGAATAACCATAGTGTGTCAAGTGGAAATAAATCCATGACAAATTGAATATACTGATAACATTACTAAAGCACCTAGCATAGTTATAAGCACACACTTGTCTAATAAGATTAAAAAGTTGAGCATAGCATAAAATGAATTTGAGTATCATTCTCCCCCAAAGAAAACATAAGTGAAAATGGGGCCACGAAAACTCACCTTGAAGTAGATGAAACAAGGTGATAAATCCAAGCAAAAACCACTAGAAATCTAAAGCAAACGGAACACAATCTACTCCTCCACAGGATCTACATGAAATATAACCATATATATTATTATAAGTTCATCTGTATTTAATGTTGTAACTGATTTAAATACTCACTGTCATTTATTAATATATTTAGGGCTTATAAAGATACGTAGTCGAAAAGAATTTACTTGTATTTCAAATTATTATTTGACTTAATTAGGATTAATGTAAACTAATTTAGGTTTAAGAATTAAATCATCAAATTATAATTAGATTTTAATGAATCACGGATTAATGATTTAACCTATTTAGTTTTTTATGAGGATCGGATTATACTTTAGGTTATTAACTGAATTAGGAACACAAGTAGGTCGTAAGGACTAAAGGAAGCTTCGAGATACATTACACAATCCACACACACGCGCATTATTTTCACAAACACAGTCTCGATGTACACACACCAAACCTCTTTTCGAAATAATTTACCAAACCCTTATATACTAAACATACCAACCCATTCTCGGTAAACTCTTGCCGAGACACACTTAATGCTCAACACGAAACTTATACCCTTTGTACGTCAAAACTTATCGCGACATTATACCCTCAAATTTAAGCGAAACACTTTTGACACAAAACTTTAGTGAGACGTGACCCAACTTAGCGAGACACAAAATCAACTCTCAACCTTTAATCTTTTAAACCAATCCTTTCAAACTTGCTTGCACACTTTCTAATCATGAAATAACATTTGATAGATCACACACTCAATATTATACCAAAAAAGTTTGAGACACATGCATGCATACTCACACAGAAACTACAAATCCAATTGTCTATGTGTTTTATATTTGTTCTAAATCCAGAATCGACACACACACAATTAGCCATCTACACCAGATTAATGAGACACGATTAACTCTAAAACATGCATGCCATCTCATAAAATCATGGCCAACCCTTTATATATATTCGTTTAAAAACTTACTCGACTCACTCTTATATTCATGTGACACACATACTTAAATTTACACACCTAAAATCACAACTCCTGTTCCAATTCAATAGACACAAGTCGATATACAGTTTTTACATATATGAAATCATAACTTACCCTCCCATGGCTACTCAACTCTCGTTAAACACACACACGTACAACCAACACTCACCATGCTTATATTTTATATAATTTCAAGTTTCCTATCTTTATCCCACATGTTTCAACCTTAAATTACATGGTTCCATATTATAGATGATTGGTCAGGTTTTCTAATATTAGCATGTCATGTTTAATTGTATATTATGATTTCCAAATTAAGCTTAACAATTGATAACTTAGGCTCTGAACACAGGAAGGTTCAAAAAGAAAGCAAGACACCATAGATACCCATTAGATCGCACACACAAACACAAACTCAACACCAAGATTGACAAGGTACTATTTACAAGAACCCTTTCAGTGTAGCAATTCTTTCTAACACAAAATACCAGTCGAGACATCGAGCATGCGAGACACAAATTCACCACACACCTTACTCCTTTATTTCAGTTTTGCACCCAGGTTTTAGACACAGATCGACACACAATACTCACATGTTTTAACCCTTGCTGTTCACACATCCATCAAGCACATAAACACAGAATTTACGAGGGACTAGGTTACATGAAATCACACTCAAACAAGTCCTTAATCCGCGTATTTAATGAGTACCACGACATCAATTTTTTTTAGGGTTTTTATCCATGTCTTTGGATCGTATATCTATGAGTATTAAATGATCTATTAGGGCTCGTTTCATACTTGCTTCGCATGGCCAAAATAGAGACAAGATCAACATAAGCGTTTCATGATTTCATGTTTTTATGTAGCTTCTTAAGGTGTCATATGTATATATTCATTCGTATAACTATTTTAGTGAAACAATTATTTGGATACATATTATGAATGTATACAGGATTCATATTCGAAAAGGAGAAACACAAAGACAACAGGAGGGATACCTCTTGAGTCGGACGGTTCGAACGAAACACAGAACATGAGGACACAAGACCAACACTCTATTCGACCAAACCAAAACCTGCTCCTATAGAACCAGAGTCCAACCGCGATGTATACCACAACTGGTCACCTCACCACCCACGAGCACACCACGCCTTCACCTCTTCGTACCTTCTTATCTTGGAAGGAAAAGTGAGAAAAAGAAACTGCCGCCACTATTGTTCCTAGGGTTTTAGTGATTCAAGAGTGAAGAGAAAACTGGTATTCGGTTATGATATAAGTGGGGAAGTGGGAGAGTAAACTGCCGAGTGACAAGGAAGACTTGGTGACCAATTCTTTTCTTTAAGCTTTTCAAATAATACATATCTTTCAATGTGTATAGATTTTGTACGAAGATAAATAGAATGGGACCCTAAAGAACCTTGTAAACGTGTGATTTTGTGTAGGGAAAGAAGATCCGTGAATGTCGTGATGAATAAAAGGAAACCGCGTTTTGTGATTAATGTGTACATATCACAAATAAATTGATGCACAATATTTCGGTCTATCTCTTTGCAATTTGGGTGGAATAAACAAAGTATGGAAGGCATACATTTTGGTTCTATATTTGTGCAACACAAAACGTGTATAATGATTAGGCCAAGGTTGTGTTGTGATTTATTTATTTATTTTGTTAGGTTAGGATTAGAAAATTTAGAAATAAAATGTATAGTTTAATTAGTTAATATAGTTTTAGGAAAATTATTAGCTTGTATTGTATAACATAAAGTTTTAAATGTCACTTACTTATTTAATAGACTTAGGCTAAAATTAAATAAAAATGTAATTCGGATTCTTAGGTGTAAGTCCAATGTTAGGTCAAGGTCAACGTTGACTAATCTAATTTGGTGAGGGTTCTCACAGAAGACCACAAGGTACACATCCCTGTCGTAATCTTTGCCATATTGCTTGCTTAGAATAATATTTAGCTAGCGTTTATGTGCCTTATTGCGTAGATAGTCTTTTCTTTAGACTTAGCCTCCTTTACATAGCACTTATATTAGTTATATATATATACATAAACTTTCACGAGTGAAGAAAATATCTCCTATATCTTTACTCGTGGAAGAAAAATATTCCTATATGGTTCAACGCGAGATCCTATTACTAAACTTTTCACGAGTGAAGAAAAATATCTCCTATATCTTCACAGAATGAAGAAAAAATATTCCTATATTGTTCACGCGTGAAGATGCTATTACTAGAACTATTTCACGAGTGCAAGAAAATATCTCACTATATCTTCATTACCACACGTGAAAGAAAAAATTCCTATAATTGATCCACAGCGTAGAAAAGATGCAATATTATAAACTTTTCACAGAGTGAGAAAAATACTCCTATATTTTTCACGCGTGAAGAATACTCGTGATAACTTAATCTGTATATTGTATTTCGCAAATCAATTAGTACCTATACAATCAAGAAAAAAAAACCTATTCGTAATCTATATATTCACAGTGTGACAAGATTACAATTAAAACAAATGATAATGAACTTCAATGCACAATAATTTACAATTCCAATCAATTAAATTTTATCAATAAATAATAAATAAATAAATAATAACAGTTACTTGATTTATGAGTAATCTGCGTTTTGAAAGAATTGTCTTCTTCACCCTAATCTCAGCTTCAGTTTTGTTGCTTAAAGCTGTTAATTGATGTTGCACGGTGGCGGTTAATGGCGGTTGTTTGAATGGTGGCGATGGCGGTGGTTTGAACGGTGTTAATGGGCAGTGGTTTGAATTTGGGTGTTAGGTGGATGGTTTGAACGGTGGTAATGGCTGGATTTGACCGGTGGTTATGGCGGGTGGTTACGGCGGTGGTCGAATGATGGATAATGGCAGCGGTGGTTTATGAAGGCAGTTGGATTGGGAGAGAAATGTACTCTCTTTCACCTCCAAACTGTGAGAATGTATGTGTTTTTTTTGTAATATTTAGGTGTGGGATTGTAATTCAAAAATAACCCTTGTTTTAGTATATAGTTAGTGCAAATTGTAATTAATTTTAGCCACTAGATCTAAAAAAGGAAGGCAGATGGATGGCTAGATCTCTTCTCGCTTCTCACAAAAATTAGATTTCTCACATGAATGGCCCCCCTATATATATATACTATATATATATATATATATAATATATATAATATATATATATATATATATATATTATTATTATATTATATATATATATATATAATATAAGTTGTTTTATTGTTTTGTTTTGTTAGTCGATTGTTCGTACGGCTTTTTGTTACAGTCGCTAAGTTGATTCGTTGGTAACCAGTCCTAAAGTCGA
>LBNU01022395.1:31295-47879 GCA_014162995.1 Artemisia annua
TATATATATATTATAATATTTATATATATGTGTGTGTGTGTGGTGTGTGTGTAATAGCATCTTCGCTCGTGACAATATAGGGAATATTTTTCTTCATGTGTGAAGATATATGAGATATTTTTCTTCACTCGTGAAAAGTTTAGTAACAGGATGTTCGTGCGTGAAAATATAGGAGATATTTTTCTTCGCGCGTGAAAAGTTTAGTAGTAGTATCTTCGACAACTATAATCTGTAAGATTAATCACGCTTTACCTGTTAGTGCGCGTAATTTGTATTGTTAGTCGAATAATGAAAAATTGATTGAGCGATATATATGATCTTTTTGTGAGTTGTAGTATTTCGATAACTCGAATAATCCGATCTTATAATTGAATGTTAATGTGTATATAGTTTTTTCATGTTACCAGATGTTTATTACATGGGATTAAATGAAATGTTTATGTATTGTTTAAATTGAGCATAGCTAATGTATTACTCGATGACTGTGTTGTGATGTAGAATGGATGAAACATTACTATCTGTGTGTTCTGGAGTTTATGTTGGTATTTGGATGTTCTTGCTTTTTATTAAGTTTTCATCTGTGATCTTTATGACAGTGTAAAGATTCTTGCTTTGTGTCAGTATTCTTAATCTTAGTTAATTGACTATTAAGCGATGATGGGGTGAGACGAGGACAATGAAGGGGAACTGAGAAATGATGACAGAACAAAAGTTCGTCGGTCACTCAAGAATGGGGTATCACTTGGTGAATTTAGATGTACCAACGAGTTAAAATGGGTAAAATTTACAGTTCAGGTCAAAAATGGGTTGGTGTGTTCGGCTTGTCGGTTCAATGTTTATGGATTCTATAATGGGATGGAACCGAGTGGCTGTCACTCCATGATGAACCTGGTAACTGTAATAATAGTAGTTTACTTCGCAAGCTGGATATTACGGCTAAAACGACCATCAAGTCGTATGAAAAGCATGCAACAAACAAAGGTTTGTTCAGTGGAATTGTTACAGTCAAATATTAGGAATTTATCATAGGATGAGAGTCACATCACCTAGTTGTATTCAATGGACTTACTATAGTCAAAGACTCTTATCACACGATGGAAGTAACATCACCTATTTTTTGCAAATAAAAATAAATAAGTTGGTAAAATCCGAATATAACATAAGTTTTCAAGATCCAGATAGCCCAGAAATGTCATCATCTTTATCTCCCTCAAAGAGCTCATGGGGTGCCAATATCACTCAGGTTTCTCCTTTCAATATTAAACATTTTCATCTTCTTAAGCTGTCATGGTTAAACAAGAAGCAGTTTTCACTTTTATGACATATAGTTTTTTAAAATATATAAATGTATGTGTATTTACTAGTGAAAAAAGGTTTTTATTCACATGTGAAGATAAAAATATATACTCATGTATAAATGTACTCGTATTTACTAATGAAGAAAATTTATTCACACGCAAAGAAAAAAGTATGTGTTCATCTGTTACTAGTAATGTACAACATTTGGCAGGCATATTGAGAAGATAACTGATGATAGGGGCATTACTTGTAATTGCTAAGGTGCATTATTAAGTATTAACCACGCTCATCTCCTGAAGATATTTTCATCAATGCACGACAAAGATTCGTTATGTGAAAGTAGTACATTTGGCATATTTGTTAACGGCTTTGTAAAATTAAAAAAAGAATGTAATAAAAGTAAAAGTGAAAGTGAATAGAAATAAACTAATGGCCAGACAATGAAGTTAAGAATGACTATCTGTGATTAGTTGCAGAAGATTACATACTTACTTGAGCATCTGCAATTACATACTTATTTGGCATATGCCTTGATTTTGAAGACTAGGCTATATAAGTGTATATTCGAATAATTTGTTGTCACATGTAAATTATTGATTTTGATCAGCAGGATATATATGCATCTTCAGTCACATGTAAAATTTGTGTGTAACGTGATGGTGTAGACGTGTAGTTATTCACTAAGGGAGTGTTTGGAATTGCTTATTAAAAACTCCATTTTAGATAATAAGCAGATAAGTTATTTTTAGTTTGTTGGAATTACAGTTTGTCAGCCCCTAGTTTTACCCAGCCAATCCTTGTAGCCATTAGCATTGACACCTTCCTGTTTTAGCTTAGAAAGTTTATGGTACATGTGAAAAGAACTGAAATGCTAGGTAGAATTCATCAATTAATTTCTTTATTTGATCTTATATAATGCATTAAATTTGACTTCTCTGACTGGAAGTGGCAATAAAGTTGGTAAGTAACAGGTTAAAGCGGGTTTAGTTCAAAATGGTAGTTTTGTGCAGATCAAAATGATTTGGTTAAACATGATTACAATAACTATCTTGTATTGCAATAAGAAAATTAATTAATTTATTTGAATGGGATGGCTTTTAAGGGTGGCAATTTTGGCGGGTAACTAATAATAGGTCAAAGCAGGCTCGGGTCAGAATGGGTAGTTTTGTGCAGACTGAAGCGCGTCAGGTTAAATATGAATACAAAAATATCTTGTTACAATTACCTATTAGGTCAAAGAAGGTTCAGGTCGGAATGGGTAGTGCATATTTAATCGGGCTGCATCACAAATGATCCAAAACTATATTGTTACAATGATTAAATATCTGTAAAGCGAATGATTTATAGAGCTGAGAATATGGGGTATCTCAAAATGGGTATCTCAATGTTGCTGTTAAGTTGCCCCAATCATCCTTTAAACCGGACATGGATCCAAGAATGGATATTGGTTATGGAGATTCTGTTACTAAGCTTCACTATGCTAAATCTGATACTGTACGTATGTTATTTCTTATAGTAGCTAAAATACTATTACTCTGTTACAGGTAGTTGCTATCATTGATATGTGCTTTTAGACAGATTTGATAAAGATGCAATCAACTAGGACCTATAAATAAGATGATATTTGTCTCATATATTTTTTTTCATATAAATATACTTATCATCACAGTTTTAACATAAAGTTATTGCGTTTTCAAGTTGCCAGTGGAATACCTTCTAAGTTTTTCTAAAATCAATCTGCAGGTGAATGTACTGACACATACAAACTCTGCTGAACATACATCCACAAAGAGTAACAAGGCCGATATGGCGAAACGAAACACTGGTGTGCAAGATGAAGATTTAGCTTATGATACGATGGAGGGAGGTGCTCTGTGGGACATATTCCGGAGGCGAGATGTACCTAATTTGATCAAATATTTTAACAATCACTTGGCAGAGTTTAAGCATGCTGATTGTTCCGCAGTTGACCAAGTAACTTTTGACCCATTTGCTTATGAATAGGTAATCCGGGATACATTCTATTTTTGTCTGGTCAACAGGTAAAACAAAAAAGGGTCTCGGGTCAACCCAAACCCGTTTTGACGCTTACAATAAAAATTACCCGCTTCTACCCATACATGGTGTCTTGGCTACTGCTGACACCATATTTTGTTATACAGTTGTTGCAAGTTTGCTACAAAAGCCCATTGTTATCATACAAAGATTGATGGTACTGATTTGGGTCCAAAAGATTTGAGACAACTTAATCATTTGATGATACCCTTGTGAGCAGCGATGGCTGATTAAATTGGCTTTATCTATATGGAGTCCAAGTCCTAGTTGAACTACCCGTGTGGTTATTAGTATTTTACTTGATCATAATTCACAATGAATATCAGTTGAAAATTGGAACTCCACAATGTGATGCTGCAGGTAATTGACCCTATACACGAGCGAGCATATTACCTGGACATAGAACATAAAAGGAAACTCGGAGAGGAATTTGGTATGTCTTGAGTCAGTATCATTTTTCGATTACTGGTCATGTAAAATTACAGATTTATCGATTCATTTTTGTATATCTTTTGCTGATTAGGAATTAAAACATGGACCTTCAGACAAAAGCTGGGCGATGCAGTTTTTGTACCAGCTGGTTGTCCTAATCAAGTCAGAAACTTGAAGGTCAAATCAAATACTAATAATCGAATATTAACTTGTTGGACCGTCTTTGTTTGCTAATTTAACTTCCTCGTTGAGTTGCAGTCATGTACGAAGGTTGAAGTCAACTTTGTTTCACCGGAAAGTGTCAGTGAATGCATCCGCCTACAACACGAACTCCGTATGTTTCCTGATAATCACAGGGCCAAAGAAGATATGCTCAATGTAAGTTTTTCCACGTAATATTGTCATTACTTAAGCTAAGAAGCTGCTAGTCCATGCTTGTATTGATTATAAAGTAGTATCCTTGAGTCGCAATGAGTGTGAATGAGCCAATTGGTGTGAATTATATATATGTTTTCTACAGATTGGGAAAATGATGATTAATGCATTAGACCAAGCTGTGGTGGATGTCTCAAGCGGGGTCGGATATTCAAATGATGCCTCATCACACATGTTCAAGTCAGAGTACACCAAGCTCCTCGTCTTCTTCTGATGGGTCGCAGCCACTCAAGAGTGACCATACAACAATCAAACCTCCTCCTGCTACATGTGAAGATTCTGTAGTAGGATTGTAGCGGGAAAATGATGGTGGATTAGCGAAAAAAGAGCTACTGCAGGTTGTTGAGCAATGTTACCCCGACACAATCCAAAGGGTCCAAATTCGTTCTAAACCAATGTGGCAATTAATATTGAAAGAACTCCATCTGCTCATCAAATGTTTTGTGGAAACATCTATGGACGAACTCACAAAATATCAATTAACTAAGCTTCAGGAGGATTTCAATGAATTTGAAAATTTAGGATTTAATTTATCATGGGCCCAGAAAAAGCTAGACCTGGTTCAGAAGATTAGGTTTGGAAACGAACCATTGTTACAAGAGATTATGGCCCTAGAAGAATCTTTAAAATCATCAAAGCAGAAGTTTGTTGAGATGAAAAAACAGTTTGAGGAAGCTCGTGAGAAGCTGGAGAAGACTATTTCAAACTACGACAGTGTTGCAGATGCTAGAAACAACAAGGCACGTGAGCTGGCTGAGGCACGCAAATTTGGAGATGGACATGATGGTCAACTTGGTTTCAATATGCTTCCTGGGTAGCTTAGCTAGCTCACTTAGTTCAGTAACCATGAATTGTCAATATTTAACTTAAGGATTCCAAAAAATTACTCATGTTTAGAAATAGCAAGCAATGGTTATTGTAATTGGTACCTTGTCTATATGACCAATTGTACTATTTTGGGGCCAGATATATGGTGTTATTAGAATGATATTATCTTGGTATCTCCTAGCAGCAAAATCTCAGGATGAATCATAATTTAGTGAATTTATTTGAATATGTCAATAGCCAAAATGATATTATCTTGGTATCTTCTGATGATGATGTTAGTACTCCGTAATTGTTAAGTGACCAAGAATTAATTTTTTTCATAGCAATTTCAATGATGCGAGTTAAGATTTTCAATTAGGTTGTGAAAATTTTCAATTTTCGAAAAAAAAAAATCCCGAAAATTTTTGAAATATTTTTCTTCACACGTGAAAAAAAAAATTCGTCACATGTGAAATTTTTTCGAATTTTTATTTTTTACAAAAAAAATTCGAATTTTTTTAAAATTTGTTTAGAAATTTATACATGAGGGTATACTTTTTCTTTACGTGTGAATAAACTTTCTTCACTAGTGAATAAACATACATTTATGCATAAGGACATACTTTTTTTAGCGTGTGAATAAAATTTCTTCATTAGTAAATAAACGTACATTTAATTTATACATAAGCATATACTTTTATCTTCGTGTGTGAAATAAATTTTTTGCCGAAAACTTTTTTTTCGAATTTTCTTTTTCATTTTTTTTCGTCACATATGAAAAAAAAAATCTTCACATGTGAAAATTTTTCAATTTTCACATGTGAAAAAGAATTTCACAAATTTTCACATGTGAAAATTAGAAAATTTTCAATTTCATGTGAAAAAAAAAATTCACTTATGAAAATCTAAAATTTTCGAAAAAGATTTTTTCTGAATTTTTTTTTCAAATTTAAAATTTTCGATTTTTTTTCTTCACATGTGAAAAAAAATTCGTCACATGTGAAAAACTTTTAGAATATTTAAGTTTTGTAAGATGTGTGAAGAATTCTTCACTTATGAAAATATACATCTCGTTTCTTTTTAAGATGTGTGAAGAATTCTTCACTTGTGAAAATATACGTCTCGTTTCTTTTTAAGATGTGTGAAGAATTCTTCACTTGTGAAAATATACGTCTTATTTACTTAAACAATCAAAAAATTCATTCCTTAATGAAATTTTCACAAGTGAAGATACTCGTACTATAATTAAACAATCAAAAATTTCATTCCTTGATGAAATTTTCACAAGTGAAGATACTCGTACTATACATAAACAATCAAAAATTTCATACCTTGATGAAATTTTCACAAGTGAAGATACTCGTACTATACTTAAACAATCAAAAATTTCATTCCTTTCCTTGATGAAATTTTCACAAGTGAAGATACTCGTACTATACTTAAACAATCAAAAACGCTGCAACTTTTATATAAAGAGTACTTGTACTCTAAATGGTTTATAAATCGAATGATATGTTTTGGTCACATTTTAAACGTCCCGAGTTGTGGTCGTTTACTATAAATGTGCCTGGTTTCTATTTTCGTAATACCCCCAGCACTGTAGCTGCCATATTTGAGTTGGGGGTGTTACACTAAGATCAAAGGAAAGCAACAGTCAAAGAAAGATTCTACGCCAAAAAGAAGAATCTACAAAGTTAAGTGACAAAGATCTAAGTGAAAGAACCGCGACAACAAATATATCTATGGAAAGACTAAAGATGTATGAGCATGTTGGAAAGGCTACTAACCTACAAAGACGAAGCTGTGACAAAAGGCAGATGACATCAACCGCAACAAAGAACAAAGAAAAGTCATGTATCAAAGATCACAAAGCATGAAGGAACAAAGACTAAAGACTATTCTACAACGACACACAAAGTTCAACGTCAAAGATGACAAAGACCAAGTCAAAGGGAACGTCATTCGAACGACCATCCCTTAGGGGGAGATTGTTAGCATTTAAATTTTATAGAAAAAGTGATGGTCGGTCTCATATGTAATATAGTGTGTCGTGTAGGTAGAATTAGTCATTGGGCCTTGGACTAGTTAAGCTAATATGTTATAAGGTAAGATTTAAGTATAAAACCAAGTCCAAGCCCAAGCCCATCAAAGCATTTAGGGCATCCACGAATTGTACTATATATACACCTCAAACTCTCATTTGAGGTGTGTGCTTGTGGGTGTAATGTGTGTGTTTCTTTCAATATAGTCTTTCATTTATACGCCACATATTATACATCAAGTCACCATCTTTCTCATCTCTTTTCTACATATTATACGTGTGTGTGATTGATAAAGTTGTGATATTTACGTGATAACATGAAGATACTCGTACTATACTTAAACAATCAAAAAACCGGCTAATAACATCAAAAATTTCATTCCTTGATGAAATTTTCACAAGTGAAGATACTCGTACTATACTTAAACAATCAAAAATTTCATTCCTTGATGAAATTTTCACAAGTGAAGACACTCGTACTATACTTAAACAATCAAAAATTTCATTCCTTGATGAAATTTTCACAAGTGAAGATACTCGTACTATACTTAAACAATCAAAAAAACCGGCTAATAACATCAAAAATTTCATTCCTTGATGAAATTTTCACAAGTGAAGATACTCGTACTATACTTAAACAATCAAAAAACCGGCTAATAACATCAAAAATTTCATTCCTTGATGATATTTTCACAAGTGAAGATACTCGTACTATACTTAAACAATCAAAAATTTCATTCCTTGATGAAATTTTCACAAGTGAAGATACTCGTACTATACTTAAACAATCAAAAATTACATTCCTTGATGAAATTTTCACAAGTGAAGATACTCGTACTATACTTAAACAATCAAAAATTTCATTCCTTGATGAACTTTTCACAAGTGAAGATACTCGTACTATACTTAAACAATCAAAAATTTCATTCCTTGATGAAATTTTCACAAGTGAAGATACTCGTACTATACTTAAACAATCAAAAAAACCGGCTAATAACATCAAAAATTTCATTCCTTGATGAAATTTTCACAAGTGAAGATACTCGTACTATACTTAAGCAATCAAAAAACCGGCTAATAACATCAAAAATTTCATTCCTTGATGATATTTTCACAAGTGAAGATACTCGTACTATACTTAAACAATCAAAAATTTCATTCCTTGATGAAATTTTCATAAGTGAAGATACTCGTACTATACTTAAACAATCAAAAAACCGGCTAATAACATCAAAAATTTCATTCCTTGATGAAATTTTCACAAGTGAAGATACTCGTACTATACTTAAACAATCAAAAATTTCATTCCTTGATGAAATTTTCACAAGTGAAGATACTCGTACTATACTTAAACAATCAAAAATTTCATTCCTTGATGAAATTTTTACAAGTGAAGATACTCGTACTATACTTAAACAATCAAAAAACCGGCTAATAACATCAAAAATTTCATTCCTTGATAAAATTTTCACAAGTGAAGATACTCGTACTATACTTATACAATCAAAAATTTCATTCCTTGATGAAATTTTCACAAGTGAAGATACTCGTACTATACTTAAATAATCAAAAATTTCATTCCTTGATGAAATTTTCACAAGTGAAGATACTCGTACTGTAGTTAAACAATCAAAAATTTCATTCCTTGATGAACTTTTCACAAGTGAAGATACTCGTACTATAATTAAACAATCAAAAAACCAGCTAATAACATATACTAAGCCATTAGTTATTTCATTAAAACAAGTTTGTCAAAATTTATACTAGACCTTGTAAAAGGCCTAAAACATGGCTATAACAGAATGTTAAAACGATGATCTTTAAGCATATGCATTAAGGTTTTTGAGGAGGTAGGCTTCCACAACCTTGTAAAAGGCCTAAAACCTTTTCTTTTTCCGCCTTTTGTTCTTCTTCCTTGATCTCAATATCACCATGTGTGTAAATGGTTGTGGTCATCTTTGAGATGGTTCCACCATCAAATCAAACCCTCGAATTTAATATCATACTAGACCTTCTTAATCTTATCTGATATGCCCATCCCTTCGATTAAAGTATACTTGTATGTGAATGTCTTTTCATCTAGTTCATCTATTTGGTGTTTCACGGAACCTGCATACCAGAGTTATATTAAAACAAGTGAACATCATAATCAGAGATGGTTCAGTTCATCTATTTGGACGACTCTTAACCCATTTGACCCGTTTTCGTTACGGGTCAAACATGGTAAAAGGCGTAAAAGGTAAACGGGTCAAATGTGTCACGAGTAGTCTAGCAATCTTTTTACCATTACCGAAATAATATTATTTGTCTCATCACTTGCAAATACACGTACATTTATACGCGAGCATATAGTTTTTTCACTTGCAAATACACGTACATTTATACGCGAGCATATAGTTTTTTCTTGCGTGTGAATGAAACTTCTTTACCAGTAAATGCACTTACATTTATACGTAAGCATATATTTTTTCTTCGCGTGTGAATAAGCATTCTTCACTAGTAAAATCACGTACATTTATACATGAGCATATACAATTATATTCGCTTTTGAATAAACTTTCTTCACTATTAAATACACGAACATTTATAATTGAGAAAATACATTCATCTTCGCATGTGAATAAACTTTATTCACTAGTAAATACATACATTTGTATATTTCTTTCTTCATGTGTGAATAAATTTTTTCACTGGTAAATAAACGTATATTTATATACTTTTCTCTTCACGTGTGAATAAGCTTTCTTTAATAGTAAATACATGAAAATTTATGCACGAGCATATAGTTTCTTCTTCGCGTGTGAATAAACCTCCTTTCACTAGTAAACACATGTACATTCATCACCAAAAATATGTTCACAAATAAAACTTTTTTAGTACCCATAACATAGAATCCGAAAAAGCCGAAATCTATATACACAAATCATCATATAGCATAGACGAGAATCACAACACTTAAATATATACATAAAGCCAAAAAAATGATATATTATGGTAACGAGGGGTATTTGCCATTTTTTTTTATTTTATTTTTTTTTGCATTTGTACAAAAGCAGACACTTAGATTATGGCAGGAAAGTAGATAGTTACATTATGACTGCTGTAGTTTACAATCGGTGATACAAAAGGCCTGAATATCGAGTAGAGCTGCTGAGTCTTTCCTCGAACCGAAACCGGGCGTGACAATTTGAACACAGCAATCACATGAACCAAAACCTTTATACTCTACTAGAGCCACTACACAACAAACACAGAATGCATTAGGAGACGACATGTAAAAATAGGAAGTGAGGTGCCCACAAATTAAAAGTCAGCTGGTTATTGCATACAACCAACCTGCGCGTGCAGGCGCTGTCCTTGATGTCTGTGCAGAGCTTGTTTGTGGAGTTACCAGTTGTGGTCCTCTTGCTGTTTCTGCTGTTGTTACTGTGGGCACAGTGGTTGTTCCCGACATAGCTACGATGACAATTACATAAACGTTTCCGAAGAAGCCGCTCCATACTGCATTTACGTTTTACAATCTATGTTCATGCCATGATATTATACAATGAATAAGTAAATAGGGGGATTACAAAATTCAACATAGACAATCAACAAATGTTGCACCAACCTGCACGCGTAGCTATTGTTTGTGAGTCTCTAGCAGCATGGGCCCGCATGTCCGGCACCTGTGGCATTGCCGTGACTTGCAGACCATTTGTTATTGGAGCTTCAGGTTGCGACTCCAATATGCCTATAGTGGCAATTAGATAACAGATTTAATAAGTAGTCATTTCATAATGGACCAAAATTTGATACTATAACATAGGTTTGCACTAATCTAAAATTAATTGGCAAACATGTGGATTGGATATTTGCGGTATACACAATTAATGGATATTTGCGGTATACACAATTAATTGGCAAACATGTGGATGATAATCTCAGAAAGAGTAAAAAAGAAAAGGTAAAAAGCCAAACCCCATTCAAGAAGTTCACCATCTTCCACGTGCTTTTTCTTCATCTGTTCTCTGTTTTGTAGTTCCTTCTTTCTTAGTTAGATACTGCTCGTAAGCTTCTTCCATCAACTCCTCCAATGCATGAGTAAATGAGCCAAAATTGCCACATCTATCCAACACCTGCAATTTGGTGGAACTTTTAGGCAATATATACATCTAATCACCTCTCTATCTCTTTATGAGCTTCAAAGAGCATCACCTAACATATGATATTCCCCCTACTATAAATTTCAATGAATCCACACTGTAAGTTTTTACACTAAAATGGTTGGTATATACAATTTAGTAGTTACTACAGGAAAGTAGTATATGATAAATTGATTCTACTGTACTACAAAGATGCCTCCACAGCTCAGTGACCTTCACACGTACATATTAAGATATATCATTAATAAATTTAAGCAGGCGTTACACTGAAATTCTACAATGTAAATTACACCACCAAAAAGTAGCATACCTACAACGTTGCTCTGCTGATGTGCTCATTTGCATCGTCTCCCCTGTAACAAGATGCTCCACAGCTGTTGCTATTAGCGACACAACCTGCAACCAACATTATGATGCAGTGAGCATTAATTAACAGTCATATGAAAAGAAGCAATGCATAAAAACCTATAAAGATGGATACCTCCGTGTTCTTTAAAGAGGCAAGGGTCATACAAGCTCTAGAAAGTAAGAAATCTCCAGCCAATACAGAGATCTACATCACGAAAACAAGTAATTTAAGCAAAAATAGCCAACTGGCTAGAATGCTATTTCAATGAACATTATTGGCCATTCCGCATACATCATTAAAAAGTTATGCGATTAATACCATTTTCTGACTGAGACAGGCTTAAACCCATAGTACAAAATAATATTTTCTTAAGAGTATTGAAAGTATACCAAAGTTAATCCTTCTCCATCATGGCCTGAAACAACGAAAACATTTGACAATCCAGGAAAAGGTTCAATCATAGGCTTACCACCAGGCACTAATATATCAGATTATCATAGCAGTTTAAGATATACAAATTTCTGGTTATTGTACAAGCCAAATAATTTTAGTCGTCTGCAAATTTGTAGTGTAGACTTACTGAAAGGTTTAGCCCAACTCTGACGTTTCTGCTTTTCTCTAAATCTGTTAGTGACAACGCTTTTAAATAAGGAAAGAACTCCCCTGCACGTTCTCATATCTTATTGATGATCTGCTCGTTTATTTCTGTGTTGAATCCAACAAACTGTCTGCTGCTTCCTGCAATTAATGCAGTTATGATAAGATAGTGGACATTTTAGTAATTATACAGCCGAAAATGATATCAGAAATTCATTAGAAGGGTTATGAGGTAAATTTAAATATTAGACTTACCAAATAGATAACTGCAAAAGAATAAGGTAAAACAAACACCCCATATGTCCATATATTTCAGGCTTATGTTAAAGTTTTAGGTCATAACTACTTGTATAAGCTTATTGTGGCGTACTAAGAAACTTGTAAAAGCTCATAAGTTTCAAAGTAAGGCTTATTCAATACCTAATTTCCGCACATGTGAAGGTATTCGATACCTAATTTCTTCACATGTGAAGGTATTCGATACCTAATTTCTTCACATGTGAAGGTATTCGATACCTAATTTCTTCACATGTGAAGGTATTCGATACCTAATTTCTTCACATGTGAAGGTATTCGATGCCTAATATCTTCACATGTGAAGATTTCAATTTGGAATCAGCAGAAAAAGTTCACAGCTTGCGCAATATTGGTTCAGGCATTTCATCAAACAGTTGGTATGCATTATAAACTAGATGAACAAATATTACGAGCAATATTCAAATTAAACAGTAAACACCAATTACAAACATCTGAATAATGAAAGTATAAGACTTTAACCTTTTGAAGAGCCAATTTTTATCTAATAACCTCCAAATTACAAAAGCAGACAACTATAAGCTTAAGGAGATGATCGAGATGAGTGACAGAAGGTGCTGCTATGGCGGTGATTTGTGTTGTTGTTGTCGGTGCAGCTTGGTGGCGATGGTGGTTGGCGTGTGATGGTTGTGTGTTTTGTTTTATGGAGAGAGGGAGAGAGAGAGAATCGATAGATATTTTAGGTGGTGAGAAGAAATGAAAATAATTCAGTCAGACCCCTATGATTTTGGGGCAAAATTTACGAAAATGCCATTCCGCCCAATTGATCTTAAGATGAGTTTAATTTGATCTTACGGTCCAGATCTCTTCTCACGTTCTCACATAAATTTGATTTCTCATTTGAACGCTCCACTATATATATATGTATATATATGTGTGTGTGTGTATATATATATATATATATNCGATCATTTTTACCATCACATGATGATAAGCTGAATATCGTTATTAGCAATATCATTTTAAACATTGTACTCACTTTTTAAATAGAAATAATAGGTACTAACTACTACATAGTGTTTAGCTATTACGTTAAAAGACGTTAACTGCAATTTCTATCCTATAGTTCAACACATTTATGACAAAGATGGCTATAGAGCTATATTTGCATACATATGAAGGGCAAGGGTCATTTTAGAAAGATATACAAAGAACCAAGTTTTAGTAAAGAACCAACAAGATATAACTAATCAAAATTGGCCAGATGGCAATAGTATGACCAAAATTTAATTGTGTAGATATGAAGTGTATTAAAAGAATCATATTAATTATACAGGAGACAACTAATTCAAATTCACTGGGTAAACATGTATAGAGGAAACAAGACAAAAAGGGCAATCAGCACAAGATAGATAGAAAGTGAGTCAGTGGTCAAACCTTAGATAATATGGAAAATCATTAAACGTGACTTCAATGGCATCGGGATCAACAATTCCTTGTTGTAAGCTATATTTATATGCTTGACGACGGGCTGCTAATGAGATCGGAGGATCATTATCCTTTTGCGACTCTTTCTGCTCATCAAGAATTTTCAATATATCAAACTCAGAAGCAGAGGATCCAGCAAGCATACGCAGAAGTGGTCGCAATTCATGAGTTGCCACAGGAGTGTTTCCCATCTCTGCATCAACCGAAGCACCATCAAGGTTTTCATCAGGCACAACACCTTTCTCACTGTCATTGGGATCAGAAGCATCTTTCATTTCAGTATCAGTTACACTACTATCAGGCACTTCACGAGTAGAGGGCAGATTTGGAATTCCAGTTTGTATGCCTTTGCCTTTGTGAGAAGGCGGGGGAAGAAGGGATAACTCTTTAGGAATGACTCGAAGAAGGATTAAAAATTGTTTAGGAAGAGGCGTAGTTTTTATTTGAGCTAAAGAATAATTCGACACACCATAAGAAACTTAACTAAACAAAGAAAACAAAAACCACTTGAATTACTGAACAAATAGTTGCAAATGTTGGGAGGAAAAAAAAAGAAGACAGTACCTTGTACGTGACGCCAATTGCGGTCAGTTTCAGTTAATCTTGTCCAGAGAACACCCATAACCATCTGACATTCAGAGCTGAAACACATATCGAGTGAGCAACCAATCAACTTTTTATGTAAGACACAGTAAACACGATAAATCACTATTCGTGAATGTAAGATATATTTACAATTTTTTAGTTGCATGTGCGATCTCGGCCAATGCAGTGCCATCTGGACCCCAAGGTTCGTCATCAGTTGCATCTAATACCTGCGCCAATATTACGGACGTTAAGCAAATGAACAGATTTAACACATCTATCTAATCACTACTAATAGTAAACATCGGCTAACGAAGTTTTAGAATTCAAACCATACAATACAATCATGCTATAGAGCCAAATGTTTAGCCAAGAAACTGCCCAATTATCATAGAACAGTGAAATTATCTTACGCAGATGACCACCATACCAACCAAGTTTAAAAAGCTACACTGCTTTACAATACTGTACAGTGATGCTATATTATACTTTATACATGAATAACCTTACTGTGAAGAAACAAAGAAGGTTACTAAAACAAAGGACATCAATATAAGTGGCCCGCATAACGTAGATTGGACTATTTTAGTCTAATGGATGGATGAATGAAAGAAGCAGCTAATATCTCCAAACCCCACACGAGTGAAGTATTCAGCAACAAAATATGAACCAGATATTTTACCAAAGTTTAACAACCATCATCCCCACAATAGCCATATAACTATACAAGCTGCTATCTCATTACCTATTCTCGTTCAGGCACACTTAGACACTTCGTGCCCCTAAATTTTATAAGTAACATAAACTGTCACAATATAACATGTCAGCTCATTTAAGTTTCTTGAATCCAAAACACGTCACAGTGAAATACTCCTAAAACTTTAGATAACATCCAATAGATCACTAAACCTTCCTATTCTGTGTCTATTACATAACAGAACGCCATCAACAATAGCTCAGTTCGTGGGCTTATTAGCTTATTTAGCACGGATATGTAATTTTAGTTTTGATCTAATGGCTAATATTAGTTAACTATTTTTTTGAAAAATTCCAAACAAATTTAAAAAAAAAATCGAAAAATTTTCACATGTGACGAAATTTTTTTTTCACATGTGAAGAAAAAAAAATCAAAAATTTAAATTCAAAAATAATTCGGAATAAAATTTTTTCGAAAATTTTAAATTTTCACATGTGAAATTTTTTTTTCACTTGTGAAAATGTGAAAATTTGTGAAACAGCATACCAAAACATGCACCTATCCAAATCAGGTAGCATATAACCTCAAACAGCAACGTGCACCTATCCAAATCAGGTTAACACATACCAAAAAGAATGTATCTTCTAGGTAGCATATAACCTCAAACAGCAACGTGCACCTATCCAAATCAGGTTAACACATCAGATTTGGCTACACCAAAGTAAGTCTCAAACATCCTTCACTGGAAATAGCTTAAGACTCATGAATAAGTGCAGTAAAGTGATATATTTGGAACCAAATCACCCAAGCCAGGATTGTATTATCAGCAGCAGACATTACGGTTATGGTATTCTTCTAACTATATTTGTCTCCAAGCTCAAGTTCCACAAGGGTAAGAAAGAAAGACCTACCTCATGTCTAGCCGATGAACGAGAGCTTCTATGAACAGAGAGGACGATCTTGATAATCTTGTGCAAAATTGCAAGTATTGCTACCTGCTTCAAGTTCCGGCTGCAATGAAATTGGATACAATTACTGTTTGGTTTACTAGCCCTTGTTCAATTAGCATTAACTAGAAAAGCAACTCAACAATGATCATACCACAGTTAACTTGAGCTTTTGCAAACAAATTTCAAACAAGAGTGAACACTAAAATGTTTCAACTGATGCAAATGGTAAATGAGAACCAATTGCCTGATTTGGATATAATGTGAGCGTATTCAATACCTTATTTCGTCACATGTGAGCGTATTCAATACCTTATTTCTTCACTTGTGAAGAAATTTCTTCACATGTGAGCGTATTCAATACCTTATTTCTTCACATGTGAGCGTATTCAATACCTTATTTCTTCACTTGTGAAGAAATTTCTTCACATGTGAGCGTATTCAATACCTTA
>LBNU01022395.1:63928-80323 GCA_014162995.1 Artemisia annua
TACTACATGATAAGAGGCATTAGGATTAACCCATTGTTTTACACATGTGTTCTTGTTATAATTACATTGACTTCATTGGTCAAGTAATTCTCCCATACCTTTGCGTTGTACCCATTTTTGGTACACGATACCCCTAGTACACCCTCCAGAGCCTATCCTTTTCGTTTCTAACTTTAGGCATTTTACTTAAAGGAAGAATTTGTTACACCCCACTTAAATGTACACCCAAATCGCCTTAGCCTACCTTGTATGCACTCACCTTTAGTGCATTATTGTGACAACAATTGTTAAACCCTTAGTTAATTATCTAATTGATTACATGGTTGCTAAGTCGAGTCATATCCTTTTACATATTGTTTTAGGACGATTGGGACTCATGGTTAAAGTACT
The DNA here is from genome assembly GCA_014162995.1 of Artemisia annua. Taxonomy (NCBI): domain Eukaryota; kingdom Viridiplantae; phylum Streptophyta; class Magnoliopsida; order Asterales; family Asteraceae; genus Artemisia; species Artemisia annua. The sequence goes on from LBNU01022395.1 coordinate 64,319, forward strand.
AGTGTAATGGAGTAATGGGGAAGAACAATTATTACCCCCATATGTGCGTTAATATTTTAAAGTACTCCAAGTTTTTCAATTATCTTAATTCGAGTCATTAGAATAGTAAATTGTAAAGTATGTAAAAGTTCAAGTGTAAGGGGAGAACCGAGGCCCCTATGATGTATTATTTTGGATGGTAGGGCAAGAGTGTATGAAAAAAAATCGGAAAAATCAAGAAAAATACAAAAAAATGAGAAAAAGAAAAGTAGAAAAAACATACGGACTACCATCCCGTTTCTTTCTTTGTTTATTTTATATTTTTATTAGTTTTTGATTAGCTTAAGTCGAGTCTAGTCTTGGCTTAGCAACGCCATATTGTACATGTAATTAATCAAGATCTTTAACTCGCCACCAGTAAAATATCCCTTATCCAACAAAACTGTGTTTATCATATCCCTACACCTCATTATAACCCTTTTTGTAAAGACCTTTTTGATAGTTTATCTTAGGTGCTTACGCCTAGTGGAGAAGGTTTTCGATCCTTTCCCAAGCCTACGGTAATCTATTTGCTATGACAGGTAGTGAGAGATATTGTTCATTTTCATTTATGAGATATAATTCTATGACACCTGAGAGATGTGAGTATCTAAACACTACTTGTGAGGTGCTAGTGTGTAATCTCTGTGCTTATTATGATTGAAGTGGAACGATTATTTGTTGTAATTACTTTTATATTAGTGTTAAATGTCCCCTAACTTGAATTATGATTAGAATAAAAGCGCATTTGCTTGAGGACAAGCAAATCTCAAGTGTAAGGGTATTTGATAAGGCGAAAAGTGTACCGCTTTTCGAGGGTCATTTAAGCCCTAAATCGTATTTATTTGATCATTTATTGCCCTAAATCGTTCCTTTTGGCATTTTAGGTACTTTGGAGAAGAAATCTGGAAAAGGAAGCATTTTGGACATTTTTGGAGCATTAAAGTGAAGAATTCGACAAAGTGCTAAAATCTGCTGGAATAGTACTCCAGACGGCGTCAAGCTTGGATGTGACGCCGTCAAGCCTTGATAGGCCAGAATGGATTTTGGAAGATTAAAGGGGGACGACGTCAAGAAGGCCATCAAGAAACACTAATCACGGCGAGGTGACGGCGTCAAGGCTATAACGTGACGCCGTCAGATCTGATTTTCTATATATACTCATAATTTTTAGTCATTAGTGTGGAACTTTTTAGGGAGAAACCCTAGACGAATTTTATAAGCTTTTTCAAGGTTTTTTACCTTGAGATCTTCCATGTTACATTGAAGATAAGTAATCAATTAATCATTCAATATGTCTATGTGTTGTTTGATTCTATCTTGTTCTTCTCTTTTGTTTAACATGCTAGGCTAGGTTTTCTTTGTGTTTGCTTAGATCTAATGAAACCTAACTATTGATTATTGATTGAATGGTGTGTTATTGATAATATTGGATGAATGTTTATCGATGTTAGGCTTAATTAAGAAAACTGGCAGACTTCCAATTAGTAACATGCTTGAACGTCTTAAGAAACATGAACCAAGGTGTACTAAGGTTATTTGATTGTATTTAATGCATGAGCGAATTCTAGTGATCCCATGTTAGGAGCTTCTTAGCCGGCTCGACATAGGAGTGAAGTAGGAGCTTATAGAGTTGGGGAAGTCCGTACACACCCCCATGACCGTTATTAATGAATACAATCCGTCATCCACGCAATTAATACACACTAATCAATCGGTAAAAGATAGTTAGGGAGTAAGGAAATCTAAGTAAACACATTTCTCTCCATATAGTTTTCACAAACATTTATTTTCTTATTATTTTATTTTATTTGTATTAGTAGCTATTTGGGTTAGTTGACTAGCAACTAATTCCGCCCACTCCTTCAAACCCGAGATTTTTACTTGCTTTCATAAAAATAATAAAATACAAAAAGAATCTTCCCTCACCCCTAGCCCTATTAGAGTAGCTTTTCAATCCTAACGACACTATTCCCGCAGAGAACGATCAATCCCCCGGTACTTGCCACTACACTATACTACATCGGTCAGGTACACTGCCTGGTGGGGATTGCAAGCTTCTCAAGATCCCTTGAGAAGTAAAACCCTAGTGCGTGGTCGCAATCCCGCGCATCATGGAGGTACCATGGGCGTATCATTGAGGCACCAATGGAATGACACTATCTGGGGCGGTGTGATTAGTCCCCGGCTTCCCCGTCTAATTATGATATGATATGATATGAGATCTCTTGGCCACTTTGTATATGATTTGTTTGTGGGGGGCGTATGGATGCATCCTAGGATTTGTTATGATATGATACGATTTGGTTTGGTGACTGGCTGTACGTGCCTTGTACCCCTTTCACGTCTGGTACATTGGAGCTAGCTACTCTATGTACACCCTATGAATTGACGGATATGTGATTATGTGATTTGAGACCTATTCGAGTGGCTCTGGTAGGTCGGCTCGTGGCTTTTCTATATTTCTTTGTGTCTATTCGAGTGGCTCGGGAAGACAAGCCTTTGTTGATTACGTACTCTTTGATTCTGGTTACTATATGATTCATGTTATCATTTGATTCTTCATGCTCTTTATTCAGTTAACTTATGATATTTGTTCAGTTGATCGTTGATCTCTTATTCATTTGACAGATGATATTCTTTTCAGCAGGAGCTTAGGATTCCCCTTTTTATTTACTTTCATACGTTTCGATTATCCGTTTGTTATATATCTGTTCACTGGGCTTTTTAAGCTCAGCCGCATTTTTTTTCCTGCGGCAGGTTTCTTAGGTTGGAAGCTGGGTTTGAGTGAAGAGTGCATAGGAGCTCTTAGTGGACTACCCTGACGATAGATACCCTTTGCATCTGGATTAGTTGGATTTGGATTCATTTAGACTTAGTTTGATTTTGTATTTTGGTTTTGGTGTTCCCTTTGTATAGAATTAGTATTTCCTTATTTCCTTAGTATTCCCTTTGTAACTTGTATGTTTTATAAGTCTTTCGCTTTCGTTGTTTGTTCTGATGGACACCATAATGTAGCATTTTGACCCGTGTCGGGTTGGGGTTTTACAAGTTGAGTTATTGATTAAGTTAGTTACATCAAAGTGGAACAAATTCGCTACATATAGTATTAAAAGATGCCTAGTGAGTATCCAGCATTTCTTCGTTTAATTGAATACTAAAACCATTATTAGAGTTTTGATCCTTAAAAATGAGATGTTATGAAATATGGAGTAAAGGAATTTGTCATGTGAAACCTCGCTGTAGACACGTGATTCCCATCTAAACGAGCTCTTTATGTGCCCTTTACCACAAACCAAACAAAACCACTACTTTTAAACAAAACCACAATTTTGTGAATGGTTTACTATGCCAGAGGTATCAAAATCATATCAATTAATGTTCATTGCGTCTTTATCTTATTAAATGTTTAGTATGACATTGTACGATTGTGTTGGATTGCATGTTACAACATTATATATTTGAAAATGAATACATTAAATTTGTTTAAATGTCAATGTTGGAAGATTCAATCCAGCATTTGTTGCTCATGTGAAGTTGTCGCAGCCACGAAGCGGGATTCCAGACATGCCAGTACACATCGAAAGGGCCCTCCGGCCTCGGACATAATCTTTGATGAATAAGACGGATTAGTTAGTATGGCCATGGATATACGTAATTACCCTTTCGTTATTGTGTGGATATTGGTATTACTCATTTAACTACACTATACATGCACACATTAGCTATACCGGATGATGTCGTTCCGGAATTAAAATAATAATAATAATAATAATCCCCGGTTACAGAAAATAGCAGTAGCAATGAATAGTAGCAGTAAGCAGTAGCTGTATAACATAGTTGTAGTTGTAATTATATGTAAAATATCAACGCTCCTAAATACTACTTTATAAAATGTTATAAAAGGAGTATTACAGCTACTTACGGCTTGTCAAATGATCATTAAAAATCACAATGCTTAACACTCACCGCTACTAAATGCTCCCAAAATGATCTGCGTCAAACACACCTGAAAACTACCCTATATTATTAACTATTTATGCTTTTTTATATAGCAACTTTATTTATCAAATATCTAACAAACATCTAGAGATTTTCTTGCCGACGAAAATGTTTTTAAATTGCGAACAAAATAAAACCAATATTAAAATACTTTTGACTAACATACGATTTTATTAAAAAAAAAAAATGAAGTTTAATACATTTTTTTTTAAAAAAAATAAAATAAAATTTAAAACACACCTTTACCTTAAACTATCCGACAACTAAAAAAATAATAATAATAATAAATAAATAAATAGATAAATAATCGTTTGACTTTATTTTTTAGAAAAGAAATTTGCAACCGCCCCTGACTATGTGACGAGTAAAACTACCTTGTATTATTAGCCAACGATTTTTTTTTTATATAACAAACTTTATTTTTCAAATATCTAGCGATTTCCTTATAATAATGATCAATGAAAATGCCTTTAAATTACGAATAAAATGAACTCAATATTGCAACGCTTTTGACTAGCATACATTTTTTTTTCATGTTGAAGTTTAATATATGTTATTTGCAAAAATAAAATAAAATTTAAAACACACCCTCAGACTATCAAACAACTTACAGAAAACTATCATTTACTTTTTTTCTTTACATGTATATAGTATATATATCTTTACCTTAAACTAATATTATTCCAATCTTGTTATATACTGTAACAAACTTTATTTATCAACTATCTAATAAATATAATAAATATTTAGCAATTTTCTTATAGAAAATATATCAATAAAAATGTCTTTAAATAGTGATAACATTTCAAAATCATTTTTTTAAGAATAAATTTCAAATAAAATGAGCCTAACATTTGCTTTTGACTTAGATACTCTTTTATATAGAAATTGCTTATTTTTTTCCTGTAGTAGGTCAAAATAATTACAAATGTTTGAATGATATAGAAGGTAATAGATAAATAATATGAATTGGATTATAAAATTTAGTTATATGATACACATGAAATTAAATTTTATAGATATATGCAATATTTTTGTTGTAAAAAACCTAAAGTAATTAAATGATTTAACTAATCAAACAACACATCGATGTAAAGCGCAAACATTTAATATTCTTTTTTTGGGTAAAGGGGTTTACCCCGGTAAATATATATAACCAATAAAAGTTAAGTATAAATGGAATGTGGCTGAAGTACCACATTAACCTCAAGCAAAAACTTGATAAACTAGTGCTTATGACAGGCCATAAGCACAACAAACCTAGTTATACATCACAAGCAACTAACTAGGAATAAAACCAAGAAGAATCTTGAATCCAGTGAATGTCCCGCTTCCAACCAGCAATAGCAAGTGACCAAAGAGCCAAACTCCATGAATGGCACCACCTTGAGAAGCACCTTTTCTTTGCAGCAACAAATGACCAAGTGTACATCAAAACATATTCGTTACATACTATTCTCATCACTTCCAGGTGTGTTAACTCCTGTGAGAGGTGAATCATTGAAAATAATGGTTTTGATGTCTCTTTACCAATAGCCATCACTACTGGAGTAGCCAAATGTTTAAGTTCGAAAACTATGGTACACTTGATAACCATCTGATTTATTAGCAAATCAGCAACTATAAACGGATTTGAATTGTCTTTACCTGTAGCCGTTTGCTCAGGACTAGCCAAATGTTTTAGTTCGAGAACTATGGTACACTTGATAACCATCTGATTTATTAGCAAATCAGCAACTATAAACGGATTTGAGTTGTCTTTACCTGTAGTCGTTTGCTCAGGACTAGCCAATTCTTTAGGTGAGAGAATCACCTTTGGTGAACTGAGAACCAAATATGGAATTCCACTGCCTTTACCACAATCCATATACTTGTGTTCGTTATGTACATTAAGTGTTCTTTATCGAATTGAAAAGTGAAACAAATAATTGGATTTGTTCCTTGTACATAGAAAAAACAAAAGTGGGTTAGTGCTTTGAGCTCTTTGGTTTGGATGTTGTTTCTTGTTCTTTTTAATTTTTTCCCTGATGGCCTATAATATCATTGCCTTAAAAAAAAGAAAAAAGAAAAAAAAAAGAAAAAAAAAGAAAAAAAGGGACTTGCCATATTATCCGAAGCTCGTGGTTAGGACCTATATTCTAAAGAGAAAACGTTTAAAAGATAATATGTGCATCGTGACTCGAGTTAAGGCGGATTATTCGTTTTGATAAAATTTATCTTATAGATTGTACTAACGGTATCAATAACATGTGCGTCGTGACTCGAGCTAAGACGCTATTCGTTTACCAATACAAACCACCTAGCTAAGCTATTGCAGGTCTGCAGTTATAGAAAAGTTAGGCAACTAATGTCAACAAACTAACATAAAGAAACGTAATAACAAGATCATATCATTTTCACCCGTATCACAAGATATATCAAGTATGCTTGAGAAAAAGTTGAATTTTTAAAGTGGTCACGCAAACCTCTTGAAAATGGATGGCTTTACTCGAGTCTGTGTGATAAGTGGGTTCAAACCCATAGATTAGTCGACCAAAAAGTCAGAAACCATGATTACCAAAAAAAAAATAATAATAAAATAAAATAAATAAAATTACAACATTGAAAAGAAACTAACTCATTTTAAATTTCTAATGAAATACACAAAGTGTGCGAGAATCTATCTCATTAAAAATACTAATTTTGTAGAATTGAACCTCACACAAAAACTAAACATTTTCTAGATTTTTGAACTTGATATTCGAATTGTCAATTTGTCACCATTAAACATGATGCTTTGCTAGCAAAACAAAGACTTTTAGTAGACCATCCAAATGAACCACGAATTGGACTGATATTTGGTTCAGATATGGCCCATGATATATAGCCCGCAAAGCGGCCAGTACACTAGCTTGCTTTTAGCCAAACGTATTTCATATGAGGCTCGTGCATATTAATTCTGTAAACAGTTTAGTCAAGCAAAACTAATGACGACAAGCCAAAAGATCAATATAGAACTCATATTTGTCATAGAATCAACGAAACAATTCTAGCCATTCATTTTTTTTACCAAAATAAAAAAAAATAATAATAATAAAAAAAAATAAATAAATAAAAAATAAAATTTACCCTTTTTTTAAAAATTAAATATCTCGCAAACCGTTAATCGTTACGCGAAAAAAATTATACTATCGCGATGAGAATTAAATTATCTTTCATTTTATACTTGCAGCGCAATCGCATCTGAAAAAAATTGTTTATTTCTTCCAGCCATATGAGGTGAAATGATTTTTTTTTCCTTTTTTTTTTTCTTTTTTTTTTCTTTTTTTTTTTTTAATTGGCGGTTTAAATTCTTGTAGATATTTCATGAATTTAATAGCCTTTTGTCAAGTTTGCCATAGAACAATGAAACAATCCTAGCTATTCATTTTTTTTACCAAAATAAAAAAAAATAAAATAAAATAAAAATAAAAAATAAAATTTACCCTTTTTTTAAAAATTAAATATCTCGCAAACCGTTAATCGTTACGCGAAAAAAATTATACTATCGCGATGAGAATTAAATTATCTTTCATTTTATACTTGCAGCGCAATCGCATCTGAAAAAAATTGTTTATTTCTTCCAGCCATATGAGGTGAAATGATTTTTTTTCCTTTTTTTTTTCTTTTTTTTTTCTTTTTTCTTTTTTTTTGTTTTTTTTAATTGCGTTTCAATTTTGTAGATATTTATGAAGTTTAATTAGCACTTCTTGTCTTTTGGAACACTTCTTTAGAAGTCTTCTTGTAGATTTAACACTTTAGGTTTACTTTTTTTTTTTTTTTTTTTTTTTTTACCAATATATGGTATTACAAACCGCGCATAAAACATGTGAAAAAAAAACAACCATAGTAAATTGCCCCACCAAAATACGGACAACCTCAATTTTACTAGATTCTATTCAAACACATCCAAATCATTCATCACAACCTCAGTATGGGTCTTATGCTAATCATGATATCCTGTTTGCATGAATATTCAGAATACACATACGATGACATTTCAATTTTCACAGTTCCATCATAAGATTCTTGACTGCTCGATTTCCTTTTAGCGCTCATGATATGTTAATCAATGATCGTATAGTAATATATTAATTATTATACTTTTCATAGATAATTTCACATGATTGCTTGAACATGAATTTTTTTTACATTTCTTTCTATGTGAGAAAATTATAATATAACTATTAATAATACAAACATGTTCATAAATATATAATTTATGGTGTTCATAAATATATAATTTATGCTAAACTATTTTTTCTTAACATAAATATAATTCTTTTTAAGGTTGATACGACGCTTTTTAAGAAAATATATATTTTATTTACTTATTAGAAGGTGTAAATTCTTACGTATATATTTGATAAAAAAATGTTTCTACTTACTTTGCGACTACGGGCTACTATCAACTAATTTGATCACAACATCATAACATAACCGATTACAGCCTTTTTGGACGCAACATCACGCCGTTATTTTGTAGTTTTTATTGAATTAGTTTGAATGTTTGATATTGTCCGTCACTTTATTTAAAATTACTCAAACCAAATATATTCTAGCTATTAGTAAAGTTATCGTAAGAGAAAACATAAAATTGAAAACATTTTCGTCGAAAACTTTATTACTTGATGCCTGCCGCAACGCACGGTTATCCGACTATCAGTTGCAAAGTAAGCTAGTTAGTTTGTTCAAAAAAAGTAAGCTAGTTAGCATTGCCGTTAAAGGTAAAGATTCAGTGAGAAGAAGACTTGAAATGAGAAAAATGAGAAAACACATATTTGAGATGCATCGACTTGAATTAGATGCATCTCTATTCATTTATATACATCCCAATTAGTTTCGAAAGTAATTTTGAAATGAAAAAGATGCAAAGTAGTACTAGCAACAAATTTGACTCGCAGAGGACGAAAAATATATAAGATTCTTCTAACTTGATGAAATGCATATAATATATGTATATGCATTTAACTTTTAGCTAGAAAATATATTTTGGTGCATCAAAAAGATTAAGAATGCATCTAATTTAAATCGATGCATTTCAAATATATAGTTATAGTTAATTTCTTATCCTTCTCGTTTCAAGATTTTTTTTCTCATTTGATCTTAAGTGTCGCCGTTTAGAGCGGAAGGTGCAGCTCTTCACATACCCTCGCCACTCCTACGTGGCTATTTCCTTTCCCTCGCCGTAGCTCGCCGCTGCACCCCCTCGCCATCCTTCGCCATTTTGATGCTACTCGTCTGCATGACGAGCAAAATTGTCTGTAAATTATCAGTTGGAGTGGGGCCAAGAAAGAGGTAAACGTCTTATAAAATTGAGTTATTAGATTTGGTATTTGTTGTATTTTTTTTTATTTTCGTACGTTATAACGTTATACTCCCTCCGTCCCAAAATTTAAGTCCAGTTTGACTTTTTGAATCGAAATTTGACCTTAAATATTTTTGTTCTTATTATATAACACTTGATGAAAATTATACCAAATGAAAATACATTTAAAACACAATCCGTTTATATATTTGGCATCAAGTATTATACAATACAAACAAAAATATTTAAGGTCAAAGTTCGATCCAAAAAGTCAAACTGGACTTAAATTTTGGGACGGAGGTAAGTATGAGATTTTGGTATTTGTTGAAATGTAAGAAAAGATATGGGTAACATAGTTTGTTGAAGATGAAATGGGATTACTGTGGCAGTGTGGTAGGCGTGAAATTAGGGTAGAGCAAGTGAGAAATATTAGGGTATTTAGCTTATATATCTCAAAATTTAAGGTAAATTTGTTGTTGGGTTATTTGATTGGCCCCCAAAACTTCAGGAATGGGCTAAATGGCACTCATGTTCCACAAGGTTATATATAAACATTAGCTTCACAACTACACAAAGTTATAAACATTAGCTTCACATAATTTCAGACCCATTTACATATTAATATGTGTTGTATTTTTTATTTTCGTATCGTATATTTTTTTTTTTTCGTAATGTTATCTTTAGTTTTGTGTGATCTTAGTATGTTGTAGTATTTTTATATTTAATGAAATGAATTTAGTTTATTTAATGAAATGAAAAAAAAATAAAGTTGTAAGTGGTAGGCCCCAAATGAGTAAGTTGAGGTTAGTTGTTGGTGAGGGGGTTAGTTGTGAAGAGGATGTAAGGTGATGTCACACCCGTGGCCCCCAAATGAGGAGATGAAGCTCCTCAATGCACCTTCGGCTCTTAGAGCACCCGGTGTGGTGAGGAGCTCAAGCTCCTCATTCGGGCCCCACGGTGTGCCACATCATCTCTTACACTCAGTTCTCGAGTTTTGAGTGAAAGTAAATGGAAAAGAATAGGAAAGGCAAAAGAAAGTGAAAAGAAAAGGAAGTGTTAGTTGATACGTTCTTGAGATAGAGGAAAGAAAAATGAAAGTAATAATAAATCATGTTCTTGAGTGGGAGGAAAAAGGAAAATAACTTGTTTAAATTATATGTATACCCTTTAGTTGTTAATGACAAACTTTTAAAAAAGGGTATATTAGTCTTTATACATCATATGCTTTCTCTTTCCTTTCAATTTCCTCCCATATTTGGGAAGAAGATTTTATTAACAAATCTTCCTCCCATTTTTTTTCCGCTTCCCTTTCCCCTTTAAAAAAAACTTAAGAACACAAAAAACTTTACATTTCCTTTCATTTCCTCTCAAAACATAACTCAAGAACTGAGTGTTAACAAACCTCCCCTTACAACCCCCCCCCCCTCCACTCACAACTAACCTCAACTTACCCATTTGGGCCGCACCACTTACAACTTTTTTTTATTATTATTATTCAAATTATCAAACAAACTAAATTNAAAAAAACATACGCAAGTTAAGGAATACATAAAATAAAGAAACTAATTATTTTGTTGTTGTTGCTGTTCTTGAAATTGTTCCCATTGATGTTGTTGCCAAACATGCTCGATGAGACATCTTTTAAGCGATGCGTGTTTGCGTTTATCATGTAGTTCTTTGGCTTGCCTTCGTTGCACGTTGATGAGGCGAAAAGTGTTACGCTTTTAGGGGGTCATTTAACCCCTAAATCGTTATTTTATGATCAGATATTGCCTTAAATCGTTCCTTTTGTCATTTTAGATACTTTTAGGAGGAATTCTCAAAAACATTACATTTTGGACGTTTTTGGAGCATAAAAGTGAAGAAAATGACAAAGTCTCAAATCAAGCTAGAATTCCTACCTGACGGCGTCAGGCTTTGGATGCTTACGCCGTCACCTTAAGATGAAGAGGTGGATTCGGACTCTACTTGAAGACCAAGGAAGGAATTATCACATTTACACCTGACGGCGTCAGGTGTTACAAATCCTAGGCCGTCAGGTGTTAAGCTAAAGAGAGACGGCCCAGAAGGTTTATAGAGTGACGGCGTCAGAAGTAGATCTAGGTGATCCGAAAACCCTAGACACGGCGAGTTGACGGCGTCAAGACCTATAACCTGACGCCGTGAAAGTGTAAAATCTATATATACTTTTCCAATTTTTATTCATTAAGTGTGTAAGTTTTGGGAGAACTTTAGGGATAAACCCTAGGTCGTGTTTTACAGTATTTTCAAGGGTTTTCCACCCTTGATTCACTCATGCTTAATTAAAGATAAGTCTCCTTTCAAATCAATCAATATGTCTATGTGTTGCTTGATTATATCTTATGCTTGTCTTTACTTTAACATGCTAGGCTAGGTTTCTCTTGTGTTTGCTTGGATCTAATGAAACCTAGTTATTGATTACTTGTTGTTGGTTTGTTATTGATAGTTGTGAGTAGGTGATGTCAATGTTAGGCTTAAGAAAACTGGCTAACCTCCTATATGGTAACTTGCTTGAACGTCTTAAGAAATATGAATCGGATGTGTACTACGATTATATGGTTGTATTTAATGCATAAGTGAATTCTAGTGATCTCATGTTAGGAGCTAGTTGTCGGCTCGACATAGAGTGAAGTAGGAGCTTATAGAGTTAGGGAAGATCGTACACGGCCCTACGAATGGTTTAAAGGAATACAAACCGTCATCCACACAATTGTAACAAACCAATTAACCGGTAAAAGATAGCTAGGGAGTAGTGAAATCTAAGTAAACAAACTTTTCTCCATATAAGTTTCACAACATTTTATTTTCTTGTTATTTTATTTTATTTGCATTAGTAGATATTTGGGTTAGTTGGCTAGCAACTGATTCTGCCCACTCTTCCAAAACTGAGATATTTTACTTGCTTTCATAAAATATAAAAACACAAAAAGAATCATCCCTCAACCCTTAGACCTAAATTAGAAGTAGTTTTCGATCCTAACGACACTATTCCCCGAGAGAACGATCAATCCCCCGATACTTGCTACTTCACTATACTACATCGGTCAAGTACACTGCCTGGTGGGGATTGCAAGCTTCTCAAGATCCCTTGAGAGGTAAAACCTCGCAAACCACACGCATCAAGTTTTTGGCGCCGCTGCTGGGGAACAGTTATTGCTTAGGTTGAAATTTTATTTTTACTTAGGTCTACTCACTAGATTCCTTTCTAGTGAGATTTTTTTTTAGGTTTTCTTTAGTCTATCTTTTTTCTTCGTTTCTATGTTCGTAACCATTACCATCCGACATCATGGAAGGTGATAATATCCTTGATCCCAACAACCCACCACCACAAAACATACCACAACCAAACCCACCTCCTAGAGCCCGCACTTTGGGAGAATACTCCCGTCCTAGCCACCAAAGCTATCGAAATACCATTGAGCTCACCCAAGGATCCAATGTGTCTCCCTTGCGATCCGACACCATCCGGTTGGTGCAAAGCGGATGTGCGTTCCATGGACTTCGTTCCGAAGATCCAAATCAACACCTCAATGATTTTCTTAAGATTGTAGATTCCATAGACCTTGATGTTGAAACTCGAGAAATGACCCGATTGCGTCTCTTCCAATTCTCTCTGCGAGACCAAGCTAGTCAATGGCTAGAACGTCTACCCGCAGGATCCATCACCTCTTGGGATGATCTCACCACTCGTTTTCTTGCTCAATTTTTCCCACCGGGGAGAACCACAAAGCTAAAGAATGACATCTGGATGTTCCAACAACGTCAAGGCGAAACCCTCTACGAGGCATGGACTCGATTCAACGACTTACTCCAAAAAGTCCCTCACCATGACATAGAACTTTGGCTCCAAGTCCAAATCTTCTATGACCATATCAATATCCCCACGAGGCAAACCATTGACCAAGCGGCCGGTAGCAAGCTACGTGATCTAAGTGGGGAACAATCATGGGAACTCATAGAAGATCTTGCTCTCCATGACAACGACAGTTGGAATGATCCCCGTGATTTGAACAAAACGGTCAAGGCAATATCTTTGCCTTCGAATAATTCAAGCACTTCCGACCGTAGGATCATGGAACTTGAGGACCAAGTCAAGTATCTCATGAAATCCTACGAAGCTCCTAAACCTTCAAGCCGAGTGAACAAAATCACTTCTTCATGTGAGTATTGTAGTGGTCCCCACGACGCTCGTGATTGCATGGAACTCCCCGAACAAGCTTTTGCGAACTATGCATCCTCGCGTACTGGCGGAGCGGGAGAAAAGTGGTACACTTTCAAACCCGAGCCAAACCCTTACGGTGATTCTTACAACCCCTCTTGGAGAAATCACCCACACTTTACGTGGAAACAAAACCAAAACACGTCCCAAAACAATTCCTCCAATCCACCTAATCGTTTTCAACAAAATGGTTTATCCTCGAACCGTGTTTTCAACAACAATCCTCCTAACAACTATGGTTGTACCAATAACTTTGAAGGATTGATGTCCAACTTTATGTCATCTCAAGAAGCTCGTTTAGCAAAGTTTGAAGCCGATTTCAAACAAAAGCAAGGCGAGATGACAAATAAGATTGACACGTTGTTGAAAGTTCTCAACGACCGAAACATAGGAGCACTCCCAAGTGACACGGTCAAGAACCCGAAACTAAATATTAACGCCATCTCTTCGGTTTCGTCTCCTAGTTCTTGCCCACAATACTATTCGGTCAATGCCATGAGCACGTGTTTCAAACAAACCCAAGTTTCTCAAAGTGACCACGAGAGTAAGGTATCCAACGCCAAATTGGTCAACAACATAGTTGAAATACTCTTAGGAAAACTTTCACAATTTGGCAAAACAGACCCTTGTACTTGTAAGTTTCCAAAGAATACAACTAAGGCCCTTAAACTTAAGAGATATGATGATAGCTAGACTAGTACACACAATTTGGCTACGAAAAGAACACAATACACAAACCAGAAGCCTAAAACATATAAGCTCTCACATTTATACCAGACAAATAACCCAAGCAAATAAACTCTCCCCCTCAAGCACTGACTAGGTTGTGAAAACTAAGTGCAGTGATTGAAATAGGAGATGCACAGAAAGTTCAGCATAAATCTGGATATAAAGTAATTCAAGATGTAATGAACCATGGAACACACATTGCACATGAAATAAAAAAAAATAAAAAATACTAATTAAAATCATGTTTTGTAGATTTGTTCGAACTTCATTTAAAGACCCATGCCATTATTGAATGACATTTCTAGGACCGTAAATGTTATCGATGCCAAAAAAAACATGCTAAACTAGAAAATAATAAGATTTATTCTATAATGTATAAGATATGTATAAGGATACGAGAAGAACAGACACTGTTGTCCATTCATATTGAAGACCGAGTCCTGAAAAGAGATAATCAGGAGTCCTGGAAACCCAAGCTCAATATTGAGAGTTCTGATCTCCTAGATTAGGAGATCCCAGAGCCTTAGGAATCCATACTTTGGTTCTTAATGTACCATAGCCAGAAGATGGATTGACAGTTGGATGATGATGATCTGCACTTTTAAAGAAAGTAGATGCACAAGTATATGGGTTAGTTGAATAAGATTTAGGGCCATTTGGGGATTCCTTGTACTTCTTGGTGTTTGAAATGGGTTCATAGGCACATGACCATTTGTATCCATTCATCACAAACTTTCAACCTGTTGGGACCCACTTAAAACTGAATCTAACTTTGTGCATCTTATCATGTACTGAAATCATCCTATTGGAAGGATTTCCTATTCTCCTGTGTGCTTGTCTCTTAGGTGCACCTAGTTTGTTAATGTTACTGGATCTAGATTCTTGGTTACTACCATCATGTGTTTTTACTTTCATACCATATGACTTATGAGTTTGAGACTTATAGTGAGTGGTACAACCTTTGACCTCTGAATTGGATAGTGGAGTGACTGGTTTTGTTAAAACTTGTTGGTCATCAACTTGGGAGGCTGATGAGACGAAAAATGTTACGTTTTTAGGGGTCGGTTTGAGTCCTAATTCGTATGTTTTTGGTTTGGATTTCACCCAAAGTCGTTTCTTTTCTCATTTTAGGTACTTTTGAAGGGAAAATCACAAAAGAAGCATTTTCGGGCGTTTTCGGAGTGAAAAAGTGCGGAAAACAACAAAAAATCAAAAGACCTTAAAGATTACAGAAGGTGACGCCGTCACACTCTATAAGGTGACGCCGTCAGGAACAAGTGAAGTCCAGAATTGGAAAAATACTCGTGACGGGCCAGAGAGTTCGTAGTGCAAATTGGTGACGCCGTCAACCAAGGCCGTCAGATCTGGGACCAGCAATTATGACCACGTCAAGGAAGGCCGTCTGAAAACCCTAATCGCCGAGCTAACGACGTCACCTATTGGGTTGACGCCGTCAGCCCGCGTTTTCTATATATATAGAACGATTTTTCTTTACAAAAGAGAATACCTTGGAGAACTAGAGTCGAATTTTGGTGTGAAGAACTTTAGGGTTAAACCCTAGTTCGTATATTAGTGACCTTAGAGGGTATCCTAACCCCTCTAACTTGCATATTTAATCCAAGATAAGTCTTTATTCATACAATATGTCTATGTGTTGTGTGATTTTTACTTGTACTTGTCTTTCCTTTAA
>LBNU01022395.1:82503-109837 GCA_014162995.1 Artemisia annua
CGAAATCATTTATTCCCTAAAACGCCCCGGCTTTCCATTTAAGACTTTATATATCACACTACTTTAGCTTATGACGGTGTGCTTGACTTTCATTATCTTTCAATAACGATTAAGGGTCATAGAGCAAGAACACGATTCATAGAAAAGTGACCGATTGGATAAAATTCATCGTCCCTGCTTTTTCACAAGTCCCCAAACTAAGCGTAAAAACGGATCATTGTTTAATTACAAGTTAGATGCCAACGCTACTCATGGAAGTTACTCGTGCACCGCTTGCTCCCATTTTCCTATTTTTGTATCTCATTATTTTATTTTTGTGAGAGAAATGAATTTCTTCATAAGCATCTCGTTTCATAGTTTTTAGTCCGATAAAGATACCAAATTCAAACGCTAAGTAGTTATCGATCTTCTCTAAAGAAGGTCTGCAAGAGAAATGTGGTCCACATCAAGGATATTGGATACATACAAAGACTTTGGAATATATCAAAAATAGACATAAGTTGGCGAGTACATTTCACGTGCACCTCATGCGCCCGATCTAGGATCGTAACATGCACCTCACGCGCGACCAACTTTAGTCTTAACACTAGAACTCATGATCCATAAATCTTCAACATACATCCTTATTCTTTCTTTTCATTTTCTTTTTCTTTTGATACTTTTTTCTTTTTTACTTTTTTCTTTCTTTTTCTTGCCTTAGTAACTTCTCAACTCCGAACCTTCACGGTTTTAGTCCAAGACCTACCGCCAACTGCTAGGGTTGGAATCTAGGATCCAAGGTCCGATCTCAATCCGAAGTCTTAAAGCACCTTAGCTCATACATAACAACGGGCTTTTGGGTAGCTCCGAAACCACATGCGTACTACGCTTATTCAACGCTATACAATACAACTTCAACAAGCGTGTATCCATGATGTGTACCCAATTTCCCAAGCAAAGATCCTCTTAAGAAGAAAAAGAACTACTCATCGGCTAAACCTAACATCTTTAATTATTTTGCACATATATGGGGTGAAGCAATTTTGTGGGAACAAAAAGTCATGAGTACCTTCGATGAGCTTTAAAGAGATCCAACTACTCTATGCTTAGCATCTAACTTCTAAAGAAACTCTATCATTTCACGTTCTCCGCAAATTTAAAATCTCAAGTAATGAGATCCGCGGATGCTTAGCCGATAATCAAGCCACGCATATATAAAGTCAAGTACGGGAGCCGACAAAAGAGTAGCTCCTTGTGTACAAAACTAGCAAAAGCTTTTGTGATCATCATTGGTTAAGGGAACAAGCTAGGGCTCAACACGCCCGGATCAAGTCAAAATTTTTATTCTCACTCTTACCTAGTAGGAAAGTCAAACGCGGTGTCAAAACTTTTATTCTATTTTTGCATAATTTTTATTTTTTTCTCATTTTTTCTTTGGAATTTTTCAAAATTTTTCAATTTTTTTGGATTTTTGAGGAAAAACGGGGTTGCGTAAGTAAACGACAATGGTGAAAGTGCTAGGTCAATCAAATCGAAGATTCACCCCCCCAGACTAAAGATAAACATTGTCCTCAATGTTTTCAAGGTAAGGGTAATCCTAACAATAAATCTAAGGCCGTTTATTAAGTATGCCAAAGATACCATTAGTCGATAAGATTTGGATATAGGATTTCCAAGCAAGCAGCAAGACATGGGACTCGAGTGGAGATGAGACGATCCACGAGCACGAGAGTCATCATGAATTGGGGAAATCCTGCACAAACACAAACAACCAAGCAAACACAAGATTGGAAGAGGTCGCCCTCCTCGCGTTACTTATTAGATAATAAAATAAAAAGGATAAGCATGGGGTGCCTCCCACGAAGCGCTTGTTTAGTAACGAGTCGTATAGCTTAGACTCGCCCCGAATTTACTTGTCCTTGGGGGAGCAAATGAAACAGCCGGCTAGAAAAGCGACGATGCCGGGATCAAAAACAACATCCTCACTCCCGGGGGAATGACGGATGGGTGAAACAATAGCATAGGTAAGATAAGGAAGAAAGATCATAACAACGATTTCGAGGTCGAATTCAAAGAGATCCTCCATGGTAAGCGTAACTTTCTCCTTAGTCTTAAAATCATCCTCCTTCAAAGTTTCATCAACAAAATCTTCAATAGTAACGAAGGAAGCAAGGATGTCGGGCTGGAGCCCATGAGAGTCCTTAAAAGGTGATAAACCGGGTTTAAAAATTTTATCTTCGGAAAGGAACGATAATGAAGCATCAACCACGGTGCAAGACGAAGAGTCATTCGGAGTCGACAACTTAGTAGGCTTAGTAACTTCTGCAATACTTGATGGAGTCGGGTCGACTGGAGTTAAAAACTTCACGTGAAGCGAATCAACCATATGATGATCATTGGTAACCTCGGGCTCTGTAACAAACTCGTCACTATCCTTAATCTGAACGTCGAAAAGTGGATTATCTGAAATCATCGGAAAATCTGGTTCGAAATCAAAAAGAGGATTGGTGTAAGTTGTTGTGAAAGTTTTAAGAACTGGGTCATCTGATTCATCTGAAGTTTCATCAATATCTGAAAGAACATCGATCTCTTCTGGGGAAAAGTCGGGAATATTTGGTTCAAAAATTGAGGTGGGATTGCCACAAGGAAGGGTTTCTTCTTCAACGTACTCGATCTCTCCATAAGATAAGGAAGCATAACCTTCGTCAGACTCGGAACAAATCTCATCATGATTATCAACGGACTCATTAGTAACTTCATCATTTGTCGGAGGGAGAGGAGGTAAAGGTTCTTCAAGTAATAGATTTTCAAGAAAACGAATATCTCCCTCTGAATCAAAATTAGGATCATCAACAATCGTCGAATCGGGATGACGTTTAGCAAGACAAGCCTCGATCTCATCGGAAAAGACATCACTCCTCTCAACCGAAGTGGGAGAATGAGTAATATAATTGGAAACGAGAGGATTAGAGGGTGGAATGCTAGTAAGAATAGAATTATCATTAACAAGAGGAGTTTCGATTACGTCCACAACAGATTCACTTCCCTCAATCGTAGTGAGAGAAGGATTGGAAGAGTCGGGGGTAGTAGGTTTAGGAGATATGATGCCACGTTCCAGAAGATAGGCTCGTATACTCCGTGCGTTCTCTTCTGCTAACAATTCTTCCACGCTTTTGCCTCCATCATCCTTGACGTTAATGTTGAGATTTGACGAAGTACTGTAGAACTCCCCAATTTGAATGGACGCCTCATCATCATCATCGTTGTAAATGAAAGGTTTACGATATTTAGAGCTTTCTATAGATGCTTGTTCTTCGGCTAGAAGTTCTCCATACGTTTTCTGATGAGAGGTTTCTTGGGTAAGTTTCTTCAACGTATTTGATATCTCCTGAAGTAGCTGGTAACCTTCTGGAGATATTTGATAAGGTTGAATCATTTGATTTTGTGGAGGTTGAGCTTGGTGAAGATAATTGTAATCGTTACCAGGAAACGGGTTCCTTGTTTGACAATCGGTGCTAAAGTGCGGACCTCCACAATACTCACACCCATAAGTTTGTTGTAACGGATTTGGTGGATGTTGAAATGAATCATGATTGAAATACGGTTCTTGCTCATAAGTATTTTGAGAGGGTAGGTTGAAATCATGTTGAGGATAATTGGAAAAGTTTGAATTGAAGTTTTGAGAATAAGAGTTTTCATCTTCAAAAGCACAAGACGAACAGAATCCATCATTGAGACTATTACCACACCTCATGCAAGTACACCGTTGACAACAATTTGAAGTCGGATCCAATTGATCTCCGCATCCATTACAAAACCAAGATAAGTCGGGTTGAAGTGGGTAATTGGAAGAATCTGAAGGATAGTCGAATGAATTAGGGTTTTGATTATACACGAATGAATTACTCGAACCACAACACAAACAACTTCCGTTTCGAATGTCACTTCCACACCTTTCACACGTACAATATCGACACGGTGCACCATAGAGTGGTACACCACAACCAACACAAAGAATCAATGAGTCCATGAGAATTAAACAATAGGGGTTAAGAAGATTATTTTTGGATTTTTAAAAGTTTATAAGAGAAAAGAGAAAATATTTTTGGTTTTTATAGATTTTGTAATTTTTAGTTGTTTTTGTTTTTAAGAAAAGCGTTAACTTCTAAAAGAAGGATCTTCAAGACACAAGTCTCGAACGACGAATGACTTAATCTTAATCAACCGCTCCCCGGCAGCGGCGCCATTTTGATGTAGCGTTTCTAGCAAGCAAGCTTGTGAACCACTAGGTATCGTTGTCCCAACGAGCGGTGAAATTGATCTCGTCACTCAAGTCGTGAGTTATGTGTATTGAATAGGTTTTAAAAGAAGGTTTTGGTTTAGATTATACTACAATGACAAATTAAAGTAAAACAAAGCGGTAAAACGACTTTAAGTAAGAAAGCAATTAAATGACGTTTAAGAAAGAAAACAAGTAAAGTTGCATGTAATAAAAGTGCGATAATTAAAAGAAAACGGTAAATGAAATTTAAAGACAATGTGTTTGCAAAGCGACGCGAATTAGCTTGTTAAGCTCGAGGTAAAAGTTTGCAACGAGTTATTATCCTTTCTCTAGATTAGTTGTCAATTAATCTTTTGAAAAGATATTAACTCGAGACGGGTGACTTAATCGCTCAAAGGTTGTCAATCTTCAAACAATTAATTCACAAGTCTAAGTAATCTTTCGATTACTTATCACAAGCGTTCAAGCTCTTACTTAACTCACTAACTCGAGCTACTAGGCAAACACGGTTAAAAACTACTCTTGACTCATATTAAAAACGTAAGACGAAAAAGAAATTAAAAAGACTTGTAAAACATTAAACGTAATTAAAGTTTGAAACTAAAAATGAAAAGACGAAAGACTTAAATAATAAAACGACACTAAAAAGATTTTAGAAAATTTCGGCAGCATAACGTTTAGAATTTAAGAAAATAAGAGCCTCACTCGATAAACGATGAGGTGAAATAAAAGTCTAACTCGACTTATAAAAGAAATAAGAAAAGAAGAGAAAAAGAAACAAGACACGACTCAAAATAAACTAAGACTAAAATTAAAACTCGCTATCTAAAACTAAAAACCAAACTCGCTACTAAATAAAAACACCAAACTCGCTAGTGACCTAGGACTCTCCAAACTCGCTAGAGTTTTTAACACCAAACTCGCTAGAGTTTTAGGACCAAACTCGCTAGAGTTTAAAAACCATACTCGCTAGCTTTTATGAAAACCCATACTCGCTACTAACACAAAATCCAAACTCGCTAAGGTTCAAATAAGCATACTCGCTAGGACTTTGTCACCCAAACTCGCTAGGACCTTGTCACCCAAACTCGCTACTGCATTCTACTTAACCAAACTCGCTATGAAATTTTATAAGAAAACCATACTCGCTATTAAACCCTAACTACCATACTCGCTATTTTTTTTGATTTTTGAAAAATAAAACTTTACGTAAACTAAAAAAAAACTTTATAAAAATTAAATGTAATTAATAAAACCTTAATAAGAACTTGTAAGACTCTAAAATAAGCTCAAGAATAAGCAAATCAACCACAACTTGTTTTGCAAGCCCTAGCTTATTTTCTTATTCTTTCACTTGAAAATAAAGACATGCAAAGGTGGTAGAAACAAATAAAAGCTTGTAGAAAAGATTTAAGACATGTAAATAAGCTAAAAGATTAAAGACTTGTAGAAGAAAGCTTGTAAAGAACATAAAAAAGCTTGCATTAAAAATTACCTCAAGACATAAAAAATAAGCTAAACTACACCTACTCCTAATCCTAAAACTAACCACTAAAACTACTCCTAGACTAACCAACCTTCTAAATGAGGTGGTCATCTTAATTTATAGGCCAAGGGCTTGCATAAGTTTCTCATTGTTGCACACTTAGCCCTTGATCTTCCAAGTTACATGAATAACAAGCATAAACTAAAAATACAAAGCTATTTAACTCTCTAAAATACGACTTCGGTCCTTGTAACTTTGAGGAAATATGTGTAAACGAGTCTTCAATAAGTCTTCAATGACATAAAAGTGATCCTTTGCTCGAGTTTGAGAAGCTTATCCAAGATAATCATCTTTAGCCTTCGATTAAGTATCTCTTACATATTCATGAGCTCTTGAGTAATGAAGACATCGTCACGGGCTTCACTTAAGCAAATTTGATCTTTAACTTCACTTTTGAACGCTTTTCCACATCTCGTGCTATTTTTGGGCTTTTAGGTTGCTTTTCGTGATGTTTTAACAAAATCCTCACCTGCACAATCATAAACACAAAAACAACATATCTTCGGCGTTTCGCGTTAGTTTTTGGTCTTTTCTATACTTAAACTAAGGTCAAAGATATGTGTAATTTAGCACATATCAAACGCATTTGGTTGTCTAACAACTGGTTGGTTTCTATTTGATGTTAAAACTGGTTTCCCCAAGATTGATGGTTTTGCAAACTTAGTGTTCACACTATACCCTGTTGCTTTTCTGAGCTCGTTTCTAAGTGATGTGATTGAGAAAACTTTTTTCTTGAAGTTGAGCTTTGAGTTCATCATTCTTAACTATCAAAGAAGTTATTTGTTCAATAGTCTTATCTCTCTTTTCTTTGATAGATTCATTCAAGTTTTTACAATCCCTTTTTAGAGATTCATTTTCCAGAATTAGATTACCAACAGTAAATTCTAATTCACCATTTCTAGAAGTAATGATATCACTATCAAGTTTGGCCTTAACCTCATTACACATAGCACACAATTTTGTGATACGGTTTTTCAGGTTAATGATAGTTGAGTTATTTGCTTCAAGCTGAGCTTTCAAATCATTAATCATAAAGTATTCCCGGAAATTAGGAAGTTCTGGGTTGTTACTTAATTGGTAAGTTTTTAAACTTTCCTCCTTTTGTTGCATTGCGATTTCAAGTGAAATACAATGTTTTTCAAGTTGTAAAAATCTGTTTGAAAGTTCATTAAAAACTTATATATCAACCATATCATTTCACTTAAAAGACTCAGCTGTAAACAGAGAACTTGACTCATCATAACGTCAGCATCCTGATCACTTTCTCCCCCTTTATGATTCATATTTATTAAATCAGAAATGGTATTACTATCAGTCTTTTTCAATAAATATGTGTCATAAATGGGCATAACTTGATCAGTATGCATTCGTTCATCAGAAAGCACATTATGATGTTCAGTTAGGGGTACCTCAGCACATGACACTTGTTCTTTTACTGGTCTTAATTCATTCCCCATGTCTGGAGTATCACTAGTCACTGAGTTGCAGGGTGTGTCAAGCTTATCAGTCTCTGATTCTTTGCATATCGTGACACCTGACCCAACATCCGATGCTATACCCGAGTCACTAACATTATCACATGATTGTACCCTACATGCTTTCTCCTTGTCATCATGTGCAGGCGTGTGCTGTACTTGTTCCTCAATGAATCTATTCACCTTGTCCATAAGTTGGATGAGTGTGTCTCTGAACGTATCAACCTCAATTCCCGTGTGATTGACAAAGCACCTTTTCGTCAACTGACTGTAGTGGTCATATTCCAGAGTAAATTTCGAGTCAATGAACCCTTGGAGTTGTTTGTTGATCACATTGAAAGCAGCCGTGGATCCAATTTTGGAAAATTCCCTTCGGTCAAGTTGTTGTTGCAGTTGATCTAAGTTGAGAATCATCTTGTTGTTGAAAGTTTGAACTTCTTGACCAAATAGCGTAGCAAATGCACGTACGTATCCCATCTTGTATTCTGTCCCTTCTAAAAGCGTCGAGAGATGTGAATGAAGTTGTCAAAAACATTCAATGCTACATCTTTCAGAGTTATCAAACAATTTTAGTGACTGAGGCAATTCCTTCCCTTGAGGACTTGAATACATGGATTCCATTAGATCAGTTCCACACTTACACACAATATGCTTGAGGGAGCTAATCACTGGATGGAGCTAAACGCTAAAAATGAGCTAAACACTAGTAGAGCTAAACGCTGAAATGAGCTAAACGCTGAAATGGGCTAAACTCTGATTCGAGGTAAACGCTGGTGCCAGGTAAACGTTGAAGCCACTAAACGCTATCCCCACTAAACGCCAGAGAGTACTAAACGCTAACACAAAATGCCAAACCAGTCACTATCTAGCGTTTTGTCCTTATGTCCCAATATAGAAACTCCTACTAAACGCTATAACCAAAACGCTGAAAATCAGAACTAAACGCTACCAAGAATACAAGTCATTGGAGGTAAACGCTACCAAGAAACAACACCCAAATCACTTCAAAAACTCAACCAACGAATGATTTAGCCAAACCAACTGAAGAACTAGATAAAACTAACACCACTAATCAAGAAAGTACATCCATAACACCTCCAATAACATCAACAAGATCAAACCAAGAGATAGAATGAGAGAACTTTTTCTAACTAACTAAAACACTAAAAACTACCACCAAATCCGACTAAGCTAGGCCCTAGGGTGTAACCTTGGCTCTGATACCAATTGTAGCATAATCATTAAGTCACAAACATGTTCAAACACTAGATTTGGTGGCGTTTAGTTATGAGGTTAGAGAGAGAAAGTGGAACCTTTAGAGAGAGAAAGTGAAAGAGAAGAATGTTAGATTGAAATGAAAGGTCCAACCCTCTACCTTGGGTGGTAGAGGGTATTTATACAAAGTTCCTAAGTGCCTCATGAAACAGGCTGTAGAGCGAGCACAGTGGGTGAAGACCCGACTCACTCCACGAATACTATTTACATACTAATAAACTATTAATCTACTAACTACTATGATAAATACTACGAGCTACTTGATGCTTGAACATACTCGGGGTGATCGAGTCTTTAATGTGAATAAACGTATTCCTAACAACCTCTCTACACCTCTCTTAAACTAGAAAAACTTGAAGAAACTGAGGTAATAATAAGCTTAGCAGATGGAAGTGTCGCTTACCCGGTTGGAGTAGTCAAAGACGTGTTAGTACATATAGGAAGATTAACTATTTTAGCAGATTTCCACGTCCTTGATATGGTTAGTGACCCTACATGCCCTTTATTGATAGGAAGAGTATTTTTAGCAACCGCTAATGCTATGATTGATTGTAAGGAATCCAAGATAGTGGTAGGAGAAGGTGAAACTTGGTCGGTATACGATGTTAAGAAACATGCATATGATACTGATAGAGTCGTTTTAGTACGATTAAGTATATTTTCAAAGAAATACTCGTGAAAGTATTTCCCCGGGTCGTGTCCCAACGAAGGTGTGAATGGAATCGTGATTCAATTGTGTGATTCGTGTTGTGAATGGATAAAAGTGAGAAATGATTGGATTTCTAAGCTAAGAATGTAAAATATAAAATGAAACAAACAAGTAAAGCATATAAAATAGTGACGTAAAGCACGAGAATCCTAAAATCTAATCTAACTAAAAACGTGCTAACTAATCTAAAAACTACGTACAAGCGCGAAATAAAAAGTGAATTCAAAGCATTACTAATCCTACGGGAATGAAAATAATTTTCCTACGTTCTAAATGACAAAATAAATTTTTAGGAAAAAGAAAAATATTATTTTGACTTTTTGTTTAATTATTATTAATTAAAAACTAATTTTAACTATTTAAAATATACTAAAAAGCTATTTATTATGAAATAAACTAGAAAAATAAAAATTTAATTTTTAAAATTCTAAAATAACCTAATAATAATTTTAAAACTGAAAATATTTTTTTTGGATTTTTTATGAATTATTATTAATTAAAAAGGATTTAAAAATACTTAAAAACTATTTTTAATTATTATAAATACTAAATGTCCTAGTAAAATTATGAAATTTTTCAGGGAATCTAAAATATTATTAAAAACCTAGGAAAAATAAAATTTCTAAAATCTAAACCCTAATAAGTTGTTTGGGCCAATAAGCAGTTTGGATAAGTGCTTATTTATAAGCAAATAAGCAATAGAATGCACCAAAAGCTTAGGGAAGGTGTAATATACTAGGAAAAACTCAATTCAACTAATAAAACTCAAATAAGCCTAGGCCGTGAGCCAAATAATCAATGAGCGAAATTCAACAAAAACAGCTCAAGCACCCTACTTTAAGCACTAATTAAGCAGTCTAATAAGCTGTATTTCTAGGGACTTAAGGGGGCAAAAGTGAGAACACCCAGCAAATAACATAAAAAAGCTAAAAGCCCTAATTCTAATAAGCCAATTGAAGCCTAATTTGACCTGAGATCAGCAGCCCATAGAAACATGTTGCTGTACTAACTGGTTGAAGATGGGACTTGCAGAACTGATTCAACCCTGGCAATCAATATTGAAACTGAGTAATCTTGTGTTATTACTAATTTTGCACTATAAACGCTTCCTAGAAACAATTTTAAGCACTAAGTAATCTATCTCTATCCTAAAATCACCCTAGATCAGGTCCTGTTTTGGTCAGACTTAACCTCAAGTTTGACTTTTTTATGCAACTAAAGTTTGACCAAATTAAGTTTCTAATGATCCAACTTGAACCTAAATGTTGTATTATGCTAATATATGAGATTAATAGCCTAAATGATAGTATATTATACCAATCTACCAAGATCACAGTTCCTAAATCATGATTATCAACACAGAATTTAGACTTCAAGTAAATTTTGACTTTTCACAATATAAACTAACAATATTATGCTATGACAGTGTTAACTAAGCCTAATGAATACTAGTTATGCAGAAAAAAAAGTAAATGAACTACAAGGAAACTTAAATCATAGCAGATCCAAACATCCCTTTAATGAACAAGTTCACTGAGATTTTAATGAATAAGCTTCACAGTCTAATCCTAATGATCAAATATATTAACTTAGCTATATTCAAAGCTATTAGAACACTAAAAACCAGCAAAGAACTTTAGGAACAAGGAAATGCAGATTGGACTAAACTTAAGCAGTACACATGCAATTATAAGCTAAAGCATATAAGAGGTAACCAAAAGCAATTACACAACTATAATAAGCAGTACTAAACACTAATAAGCTAAAATTACAGCAAATAAACTAAACTAAATAAAGAGGCATAAATGGAAACGGAGACTTACTTGAATTGTGGCTAGGTGGAAGTATGAACTAGGCAACTGACATAAGCTCACCAAAAGCACTGAGTAGCTTGTGTGAGCTTATGGGAAGGGATAATATAGCTTATCAGAGCTAATGTACCCGTAGTATTATTATTATTTTTTTTTTATAAAACAGTAAATGAACAATAAGCTTTTAGAAGTTATAGAAATCTAAAACAGTAGTGAATGAGCTTATTCAAGCTTATGTGAATGCAAATGAATAATTAGATAAAAGGTATGTGTAATTTAACACAAATATATTTGACAATTTAGGTCGGTTTTTGGTCGTTTTAGTCCGTTTAATAAGATAAAAGGTATGTGTAATTTAACACATACCAAAATCCCCCAGACTAAGGTATTATCGCGTCCTCACGCAATGTAATCACTTCACGCTTTTGAGATAAATAATTTCACAACTCTTTTTACTAACTTTGGAAAGTAACAAAACGTTCAAAAGAGATTACAAAATCATTTATTCCCTAAAACGCCCCGTTTATCCATTTTATTAAACGTACTAACTTTACGCTACTTATTTTTGCATTTTTCACTCTATTATTGTGACGGTATGTTGACTTTCATTATTTTGCAATAACAATTAAGGGTCATAGAGTAAGAACACAATTCATAGAAAAGTGACCGATTGGATAAAATTCATCGTCCTCGATTTTTCACAAGCCCCCAAACTAAGCGTAAAAACGAAATCATTGTTTAATTACAAGTTAGATGCTAACACTACCCATGGAAGTTACTTGTGTGATAACCTCTTGCTCCCATTTTCCTATTTGGTATCTCATTATTTTATTTTTGTGAGAGAAATGAATTTCTTCATAAACATCTCGTTTTCATAATTATTAGTCCGATAAAGATACTAAATTAAGACGCTAAGTAGTTAGTGTTCTTTTCTCAAGAGTCGCTGCAATGAAAATGAGGTCCACATCAAGGTCTTTATTATACTTATTATTATTATTATTAGGGTTGCCACCTACTTAAGCCAACACTAACTCCACGGCTACCTCGAAATTTAAGGTTCGAAAGAGCCTTTTCCATGTCGCGGCTTTCTTCTCGGCACATCCCAAACCAGTTGGTTTAAGTGACCAGGCTTTTGAAACCCCACATAGAATAGTACCGGAATCAGCGGGAATTCGATTCCATAGATTTACGAGACTACCGCTAAATCCGCATCAACCTAAATAGATGACAACTGACTCACAGCACAACGATAACACAAAACTCATAGACTTTAGTTGAGGAGTACTTTCACGTGCACCTCATGCGCCCGATCAAGGATCGTATGCATGCACCTCACGCGCCGTGCCAACTTTAGTCTTAACAATTAAGCTCTTATTCGCATCACTTAATATTGATTTTTCTTTCTTTTTCTTTCTTTTCTCATTCATTTTTTTTACGCACGCATAACTTTGACGCTTATAGCAACTTTGGGACTCCGGACCTTCACGTTTTGAGTCCAAGACCTACCGCCTTTAGAAGTAGGATCCAAGGTCCGATCTCAATCCGCAGTCTTACATCACTACTAACACTTATTATTATACGATACTTTTTTACGGGACCTTGATGTGTACCCAATTTTCAAAGCAAGGATTTTTTAAAAAGACCAAGAACTAAATATCAGCAAAACCTAATATCTTTAATTATTTAGCACAAATATGGGGTGAAACAATTTGGTGGAAACAAAAAGCCACAAGTACCTTCGATGAGCTCTAAAGAGAACCAACTACTCCACGCTTAGCATCTAACTTCTAAAGAAACTCTATCATTTCTCGTTCTTCGCAAATTTAAAATCTCAAATAATGAGATCCGCGAATGCTTAGCCGATAATCATTTTTAAGGATTATATTGGTTAAGGGAGACAAGCTAGGGCTCAACACGCCTGGATCAAGTCAAAATTTTTATTCTCACTCTTACCTAGTAGGAAAGTCAAACATGGTGTCAAAACACTTATTATATTTTTGCACATCTTTTAACTTTTTCTCATTTTTTTGTACTTTTTCACTTCATTTTCATCAATATTTTTCAAAAAATTTCAAATTTTTTTCATTTTTTAGGAAAAACGGGGTTGCGAGAGTAACGACTAAATAAAAGTGCAAGTCATATCAAATCGAAGATTCACCCCGCCCAGACTAAAGATAAACATTGTCCTCAATGTTTCAAAGGTAAGGGTAATCCTAACAAAAATCTATGGCCGTTTATTAATTATGCCAAAAGATAAATGTTAGTCGATAAGATTAGGATATCATGGATTAGCAACGAAGGATGCATGAGACTCGAGTTGAGACAAAACAACGAGCACGAGAGTCTTCAAACTTCAGGCGAATCCTGGACATAAATATCAACAAGCACAAAACACGAGAAATGGAAGAGGTAGCCCTCCTCACGTCATATTAGAAAATAAGAAAGAAAACAGAAAGTATAAGCATGGGGTGTCTCCCACGAAGCGCTTGTTTTTTAACGAGTCATATAGCTTAGACTCGCCCCGAATTTAATCGTCCTTGGGGGAGCAAATGAAACGAACACCCGGCAAGATGAACGGAGATTCCGGGGTCAAAGACGGTATCCTCACTCCCGGCGAAGTGAAAGATAGGAAAATTCACATCGAATGTGATGAACGGGAGAAAAATTTTGATAACAATTAAGATTAATTCACCGTTTTCAAAAACACATTTTTCAAATTCTTTGTTTTGGATTTCATCATTAAAGCTTATTTGTTTATTATCAAAAATCTCGGGATGGAGGGATGGGATTATGTCGTCAATAAGTACGTCTCCCCCAAGACTAAAATCTTTCTTAAGATCAAAATAGAAAGAATGATACTCCGGAGGAGCTATGATGTGAGCGAGTTCACCGGCGAACTCCTCATGACAAGAAGAAGAATTAATAGACGGAAGATTGAATTCAAAATCAAAAGTATCGTCATCATCCCCCGGTGGGATAGAATCAACGTGAGAAAGTTCATCGGCGAACTCCTCGATAAGGGAATCACTCTTATGATGTAAACTTGTAAACTCTGGTTCCATGTCGAATTCATCACTATCCTTATTCTGAAAATCAAAGATCGGATTATCTGATTGAAGAATATATTCTAAATCGAGATCGAACAAAGGATTGGTGATATTTGTTTTGAATGTTTTTGAATCGAAAGGTGTCTCAGATACCCTTGGGATTGGAACAAGGTCATCAATTTTCTCAAGAGGATTGATTTCGACTTCCTTGTCCCCCATTGACAAGGTATCCGATTCCTTAACAAGTGAATCAATCTTAGGGTTAACTTCTTCTGACGGCTCGTCATCATCACTCTCACTGTCGTCGGAATATGAATATTTACTGGTGAAAGGAAGACCTGGTCCTGGCTGAGATAGATAATTGTGACTGATATAATTGACTTGCTTGCCAAGGACCTCAATTTGTGGATTTAATACGGAAACTTTCTCGGAATAATGATCAATCATCTCAGTAGTAGAGTCATAATGAATGTCAGCGTCCCACTGATAATGATGAAGGGTCATGTTTTCAATTAAGTCGTAAGCTTCTTGAGGAGTCTTCCGCATGAAATTTCCGCTGCTGCCAACATAATTTTGTCTCGATCATTCGGAGTTATGCCATTATAAAAGGTTAAGAGTTGATCAAGAAGCAAAATTTTATGGTCTGGACATTTCCTTAACAATGATTTGAACCTCTCCCATGCGTCGAATAATGATTCCATGGGCAATTGTCGGAAATTCAGAATGTCTTTCCGAAGCTGCACCATTTTAGATCGTGGAAAGTATTTTGAGAGAAACTTGACAAACATATCTTCCCATGAATGAATTGAGTGTGTTTTAAGAGAGTAAAACCAATTTTCAGCATCGTGGGATAAAGAGAATGGGAAGAGATTCAAACGTATGCTATCAAGAGAAACTCCATTTTGTTTAATGGATTGAGTGACAGATAAGTACTTGTTCAAGTGTTCGTTAGCATCTTCATCTCGAAATCCGTGAAATTGGCAATTTTGCAGTATCAGTCGAACCATATAATTTTTCAAAGTGAAATCGGTTCCCGGAACTAATGACGGAATAATCGGTCCTCCTCTACCGTCTAACGTAGGACGTTAGAAATCCTCCATGGTCCGAGGATCATGGGGATGAGACGGTGGAAAATCGAACATGGTAAAGAATTAAACGTCGAGAGGGTAAAGAAGATAAGAATTATTGATCAAGAGGATAAGAAGATAAGAATTAAACACATAAGATGATAACGAAGATTATTTTTGGGTTTTTATAAAAGAAAAGAAAACAAAAGAACAAATTTTAAAACCAATTTTTAAAACGAAAATATTTTTGGGTTTTTGTAAAAGAAAGGAAAAAGTAGAATAAAAATGTGGAAACAAATGAAGAAAGAAAACCAAGTTATAAAAGAAAAACAAATTCGTAAAAGAAAATATTATTGGTTTTTTATATTTTTGAAAATATTTACAAAACACGAATCGCAAAACGAAAACAAAAATTCACTTCAAACTTCCCCGGCAGCGGCGCCATTTGATAGAGTCGTTTTAGTACGATTAAGTATATTTCCAAAGAAATACTCGTGAAAGTATTTCCCCGGGTCGTGTCCCAACGAATGTGTGAATGGAATCGTGATTCAATTGTGTGATTCGTGTTGTGAATGGATAAAAGTGAGAAATGATTGGATTTCTAAGCTAAGAATGTACATTATAAAATGAAACAAACAAGTAAAGCATATAAAATAATGACGTAAAGCACGAGAATCCTAAAATCTAATCTAAACTAAAAATGTGCTAACTAATCTAAAAACTACGTACAAGCACGAAATAAAAAGTGAATTCAAAGCATTACTAATCCTACGGGAATGAAAATAATTTTCCTACGTTCTAAATGACAAAAAAAATTTAGGAAAAAGAAAAATATTATTTTGACTTTTTATTTAATTATTATTAATTAAAAACTAATTTTAACTATTTAAAATATACTAAAAAGCTATTTATTATGAAATAAACTAGAAAAATAAAAATTTAATTTTTAAAATTCTAAAGTAACCTAATAATAATTTTAAAACTTAAAATATTTTTTTGGACTTTTTATGAATTATTATTAATTAAAAAGGATTTAAAAATACTTAAAACTATTTTTAATTATTAAAAATACTAAATGACCTAGTATAATTATGAAATTTTTCAGGGAAATCTAAAATATTATTAAAAACCTAGGAAAAATAAAATTAACTAAAATCTAAACCCTAATAAGCTGTTTGGGCCAATAAGCAGTTTGGATAAGTGCTTATTTATAAGCAAATAAGCACTAGAATGCACCAAAAGCTTAGGGAAGGTGTAATATACTAGGAAAAACTCAATTCAACTAATAAAACTCAAATAAGCCTAGGCCGTGAGCCAAATAATCAATGAGCGAAATTCAACAAAAACAGCTCAAGCACCCTACTTTAAGCACTAATTAAGCAGTCTAATAAGCTGTATTTCTAGGGACTTAAGGGGGTAAAAGTGAGAACACCCAGCAAATAACATAAAAAAGCTAAAAGCCCTAATTCTAATATGCCAATTGAAGCCTAATTTGACCTGAGATCAGCAGCCCATAGAAACAGGTTGCTGTACTAACTGGTTGAAGATGGGACTTGCAGAACTGATTCAACCCTGGCAATCAATATTGAAACTGAGTAATCTTGTGTTATTACTAATTTTGCACTATAAACGCTTCCTAGAAACAATTTTAAGCACTAAGTAATCTATCTCTATCCTAAAATCACCCTAGATCAGGTCCTGTTTTGGTCAGACTTAACCTCAAGTTTGACTTTTTTATGCAACTAAAGTTTGACTAAATTAAGTTTCTAATGATCCAACTTGAACCTAAATGTTGTATTATGCTAATATATGAGATTAATAGCCTAAATGATATTATATTATACCAATCTACCAAGATCACAGTTCCTAAATCATGATTATCAACACAGAATTTAGACTTCAAGTAAATTTTGACTTTTCACTATATAAACTAACAATATTATGCTATGACAGTGTTAACTAAGCCTAATGAATACTAGTTATGCAGAACAAAAATTAAATGAACTACAAGGATACTTAAATCATAGCAGATCCAAACATCCCTTTAATGAACAAGTTCACTGAGATTTTAATGAATAAGCTTCACAGTCTAATCCTAATGATCAAATATATTAACTTAGCTATATTCAAAGCTATTAGAACACTAAAAACCAGCAAAGAACTTTAGGAACAAGGAAATGCAGATTGGACTAAACTTAAGCAGTACACATGCAATTATAAGCTAAAGCATATAAGAGGTAACCAAAAGCAATTACACAACTATAATAAGCAGTACTAAACACTAATAAGCTAAAATTACAGCAAATAAACTAAACTAAATAAAGAGGCATAAATGGAAATGGAGACTTACTTGAATTGTGGTTAGGTGGAAGTATGAACTAGGCAACTGACATAAGCTCACCAAAAGCACTGAGTAGCTTGTGTGAGCTTATGGGAAGGGATAATATAGCTTATCAGAGCTAATGTACCCTTAGTATTTTTTTTTTAATAAAACAGTAAATGAACAATAAGCTTTTAGAAGCTTATAGAAATCTAAAACAGTAGTGAATGAGCTTATTCAAGCTTATGTGAATGCAAATGAATAATTAGAGAAAACTTTAGATGAAATTAAGAAACAACAAAACATTAGTTAACTAAGGATTTTATTAATAAAAGCACTTGATTACACTAGTTTCAGAGATTACAAAAGCTAATTTCAACAGAAAATTAAATCGACAAAGTAATTTTAAACTAAAGTAACTATACTACTCCTAAAACTAACCTAAAATCTAACCGACCCCAATGTGGAGAGGTAAGGGGGCTTTTATAGCCATAAGCTGAGGAGTGTGTAGGGCTTTTCTGGAAGGCTCTGGATGTTCTAATCTCGACCCTTGATCATCTAATCATAACCTTCATCAATCCGTAGCCCTTGGATTGCCCATCCATGTGTTCCAGCCAATATGACACCTTGGGATTGCCAAGGTGTCATTCCCTTTGTCAGACGTGGCAGGGACTTCTAGAAGTTCTTTAAGTGAGGATAAAAATGGAGGGAGTGCAAGGTAATTAAGCTAAGGAAGATGTACAGTAAAAATGTGGGAGAAAGGCGCGTTATATTATTTTTTATAGCTTTATTTGACTGGTAATTGGGGGTGTTGACCGAGTATAAGCAAGGTGGGATGGAATTGGACCGGGTATAAGGAGTAGGATTAGTGGGCTTGGGTTGTGAAAGGAAAGGGTTGGCCTGGTGAATTGTAAGGTAAGATTTGGTTGTGGGTTATTTTGGGTTTATGTATNATGTACAGTAAAAATGTGGGAGAAAGGCGCGTTATATTATTTTTTATAGCTTTATTTGACTGGTAATTGGGGGTGTTGACCGAGTATAAGCAAGGTGGGATGGAATTGGACCGGGTATAAGGAGTAGGATTAGTGGGCTTGGGTTGTGAAAGGAAAGGGTTGGCCTGGTGAATTGTAAGGTAAGATTTGGTTGTGGGTTATTTTGGGTTTATGTATAAAAGTTTTAGAATTTAAAAGGTTAAGTGTTAATAAGTTTAAGGGACTAAAGTGGTAAATCATGATTTTCAAAGGACCACTCCTGTTTATTCAAAATTGATCCAAGGGCTATTTTTGACATCTTAAGATTATTTGAGGACCTTTGTTGACACTTGAGCTTAAATACGATCCGATTTTGAAAATTACTTCCCCGGCCTCGGCTCTAAATGTCCTTTTCCACTCTCGTGCTTGTTTTGTCGATTTTTCCATAATTTCGTCCATATTCATATTTTTCACCTGCATAATCAAAAACACAAAAACACAAATATATTTGACAATTTAGGTCGGTTTTTGGTCGTTTTAGTCCGTTTAATAAGATAAAAGGTATGTGTAATTTAACACATACCAAAATCCCCCAGACTAAGGTATTGTCGTGTCCTCACGCAATGTAATCACTTCACGCTTTTGAGATAAATAATTTCACAACTCTTTTTACTAACTTTGGAAAGTAACAAAACGTTCAAAAGAGATTACAAAATCATTTATTCCCTAAAACGCCCCGTTTATCCATTTTATTAAACGTACTAACTTTACACTACTTATTTTTGCATTTTTCACTCTATTATTGTGACGGTATGTTGACTTTCATTATTTTGCAATAACGACTAAGGGTCATAGAGTAAGAACACAATTCATAGAAAAGTGACCGATTGGATAAAATTCATCGTCCTCGATTTTTCACAAGCCCCCAAACTAAGCGTAAAAACGAAATCATTATTTAATTACAAGTTAGATGCTAACACTACCCATGGAAGTTACTTGTGTGATAACCTCTTTCTCCCATTTTCCTATTTGGTATCTCATTATTTTATTTTTGTGAGAGAAATGAATTTCTTCATAAACATCTCGTTTTCATAGATATTAGTCCGATAAAGATACTAAATTAAGACGCTAAGTAGTTAGTGTTCTTTTCTCAAGAGTCGCTGCAATGAAAATGAGGTCCACATCAAGGTCTTTATTATACTTATTATTATTATTATTATTAGGGTTGCCACCTACTTAAGCCAACACTAACTCCACGGCTACCTCGAAATGTAAGGTTCGAAAGAGCCTTTTCCATGTCGCGGCTTTCTTCTCGGCACATCCCAAACCAGTTGGTTTAAGTGACCAGGCTTTTGAAACCCCACAGAGAATAGTACCGGAATCAGCGGGAATTCGATTCCAAAGATTTACGAGACTACCGCTAAATCCGCATCAACCTAAATAGATGACAACCGACTCACAACACAACGATAACACAAAACTCATAGACTTTAGTTGAGGAGTACTTTCACGTGCACCTCATGCGCCCGATCAAGGATCGTATACATGCACCTCACGCGCCGCGCCAACTTCAGTCTTAACAATTAAGCTCTTATTCGCATCACTTAATATTGATTTTTCTTTCTTTTTATTTCTTTTCTCATTCATTTTTTTTTACGCACGCATAACTTTGACGCTTATAGCAGCTTTGGGACTCTGGACCTTAACGGTTTAAGTCCAAGACCTACCGCCTTTAGAAGTAGGATCCAAGGTCCGATCTCAATCCGAAGTCTTACATCACTACTAACACTTATTATTATACGATACTTTTTTACGGGACCTTGATGTGTACCCAATTTTCAAAGCAACGATTCTTTTAAAAAGACCAAGAACTAAATATCGGCAAAACCTAATATCTTTAATTATTTAGCACAAATATGGGGTGAAACAATTTGGTGGAAACAAAAAGCCACAAGTACCTTCGATGAGCTCTAAAGAGAACCAACTACTCCACGCTTAGCATCTAACTTCTAAAGAAACTCTATCATTTCTCGTTCTTCGCAAATTTAAAATCTCAAATAATGAGATCCGCGAATGCTTAGCCGATAATCATTTTTAAGGATTATATTGGTTAAAGGAGACAAGCTAGGGCTCAACACACCCGGATCAAGTCAAAATTTTTATTCTCACTCTTACCTAGTAGGAAAGTCAAACATGGTGTCAAAACACTTATTATATTTTTGCACATCTTTTCACCTTTTTTCATTTCTTTTTGTACTTTTTCACTTCATTTTCATCAATATTTTTCAAATTTTTTTCAACTTTTAGGAAAAACGGGGTTGCGAGAGTAACGACTAAATGAAAGTGCAAGTCAAATCAAATCGAAGATTCACCCCCCCCCCAGACTAAAGATAAACATTGTCCTCAATGTTTCAAAGGTAAGGGTAATCCTAATAAAAATCTATGGCCGTTTATTAATTATGCCAAAAGATAAATATTAGTCGTTAAGATTAGGATATCATGGATTAGTAACGAAGGATGCATGAGACTCGAGTTGAGACAAAACAACGAGCATGAGAGTCTTCAAACTTCGGGCGAATCCTGGACATAAACATCAACAAGCACAAAACACGAGAAATGGAAGAGGTACCCCTCCTCACGTCATATTAGAAAATAAGAAAGAAAACAGAAAGTATAAGNTTAATTATGCCAAAAGATAAATATTAGTCGTTAAGATTAGGATATCATGGATTAGTAACGAAGGATGCATGAGACTCGAGTTGAGACAAAACAACGAGCATGAGAGTCTTCAAACTTCGGGCGAATCCTGGACATAAACATCAACAAGCACAAAACACGAGAAATGGAAGAGGTACCCCTCCTCACGTCATATTAGAAAATAAGAAAGAAAACAGAAAGTATAAGCATGGGGTGTCTCCCACGAAGCGCTTATTTTTTAACGAGTCGTATAGCTTAGACTCGCCCCGAATTTAATCTTCCTTGGGGGAGCAAATGAAACGGACACCCGACAAGATGAACGGAGATTCCGGGGTCAAAGACGGTATCCTCACTCCCGGAGAAGTGAAAGATAGGAAAATTCACATCGAATGTGATGAACGGGAGAAAAATTTTGATAACAATTAAGATTAATTCACCGTTTTACACATTTTTCAAATTCTTTGTTTTGGATTTCATCATTAAAGCTCATTTGTTTATTATCAAAAATCTCGGGAGGGAGGGATGGGATTATGTCGTCAATAAGTACGTCTCCCCCAGACTAAAATCTTTCTTAAGATCAAAATAGAAAGAATCATACTCCGGAGGAGCTATGATGTGAGCGAGTTCACCGGCGAACTCCTCATGATAAGAAGAAGAATCAATAAACGGAAGATCGAATTCAAAATCAAAAGTATCGTCATCATCCCCCGGTGGGATAGAATCAACGTGAGAAAGTTCATGGGCGAACTCCTCGATAAGGGAATCACTCTTATGATGTAAACTTATAAGCTCTGGTTCCATTTCGAATTCATCACTATCCTTATTCTGAAAATCAAAGATCGGATTATCTGATTGAAGAATATATTCTAAATTGAGATCGAACAAAGGATTGGTGATATTTGTTTTGAATTTTTTTGAATCGAGAGGTGTCTCAGATACACTTGGGATCGGAACAAGGTCATCAATTTTCTCAAGAGGATTGATTTCGACTTCCTTGTCCCCCATTGACAAGGTATCCGATTCCTTAACAAGTGAATCAATCTTAGGGTTAACTTCTTCTGACGGCTCGTCAACATCACTCTCACTGTCGTCAGAATATGAATATTTACTGGTGAAAGGAA
Organism: Artemisia annua; assembly: GCA_014162995.1. Lineage (NCBI taxonomy): Eukaryota > Viridiplantae > Streptophyta > Magnoliopsida > Asterales > Asteraceae > Artemisia > Artemisia annua. The sequence goes on from LBNU01022395.1 coordinate 104,804, forward strand.
GACCTGGTCCTGGCTGAGATAGATAATTGTGACTGATATAATTGACTTGCTTGCCAAGGACCTCAATTTGTGGATTCAATACGGAAACTTTCTCGGAATAATGATCAATCATCTCAGTAGTAGAGTCATAATGAATGTCAGCGTCCCACTGATAATGATGAAGGGTCATGTTTTCAATTAAGTCGTAAGCTTCTTGAGGAGTCTTCCGCATGAAATTTCCGCCGGTTGCCAACATAATTTTGTCTCGATCATTCGGAGTTATGCCATTATAAAAGGTTAAGAGTTGATCAAGAAGCAAAATTTTATGGTCTGGACATTTCCTTAACAACGATTTGAACCTCTTCCATGCGTCGAATAATGATTCCATGGGCAATTGTCGGAAATTCAGAATGTCTTTCCGAAGCTGCACCATTTTAGATCGTGGAAAGTATTTTGAGAGAAACTTGACAAACATATCTTCCCATGAATGAATTGAGTGTGTTTTAAGAGAGTAAAACCAATTTTCAGCATCGTGGGATAAAGAGAATGGGAAGAGATTCAAACGTATGCTATCAAGAGAAACTCCATTTTGTTTAATGGATTGAGTGACGGATAAGTACTTGTTCAAGTGTTCGTTAGCATCCTCATCTCGAAATCCGTGAAATTGGAAATTTTTCCGGATTAGTCGAACCATATAATTTTTCAAAGTGAAATCAGTTCCCGGAACTAATGACGGAATAATCGGTCCTCCTCTACCGACTAACGTAGGACGATAGAAATCCTCCATGGTCCGAGGATCATGGGGATGAGACGGTGGAAAATCGAATATGGTAAAGAATTAAACGTCGAGAGGGTAAAGAAGATAAGAATTATTGATCAAGAGGATAAGAAGATAAGAATTAAACACATAAGATGATAACGAAGATTATTTTTGGGTTTTTATAAAAGAAAAGAAAACAAAAGAACAAATTCTAAAACCAATTTTTAAAACGAAAATATTTTTGGGTTTTTGTAAACGAAAGGAAAAAGTAGAATAAAAATGTGGAAACAAATGAAGAAAGAAAACCAAGTTTTAAAAGAAAAACAAATTTGGAAAAGAAAATATTATTGGTTTTTTATATTTTTGAAAATATTTACAAAACACGAATCGCAAAACGAAAACAAAAATTCACTTCAACCTTCCCCGGCAGCGGCGCCATTTGATAGAGTCGTTTTACTACGATTAAGTATATTTCCAAAGAAATACTCGTGAAAGTATTTCCCCGGGTCGTGTCCCAACGAAGGTGTGAATGGAATCGTGATTCAATTGTGTGATTCGTGTTGTGAATGGATAAAAGTGAGAAATGATTGGATTTCTAAGCTAAGAATGTAAAATATAAAATGAAAAAAACAAGTAAAGCATATAAAATAATGACGTAAAGCACGAGAATCCTAAAATCTAATCTAAACTAAAAACGTGCTAACTAATCTAAAAACTACGTACAAGCGCGAAATAAAAAGTGAATTCAAAGCATTACTAATCCTACGGGAATGAAAATAATTTTCCTACGTTCTAAATGACAAAATAAATTTTTAGGAAAAAGAAAAATATTATTTTGACTTTTTATTTAATTATTATTAATTAAAAACTAATTTTAACTATTTAAAATATACTAAAAAGCTATTTATTATGAAATAAACTAGAAAAATAAAAATTTAATTTTTAAAATTCTAAAGTAACCTAATAATAATTTTAAAACTTAAAATATTTTTTTGGACTTTTTATGAATTATTATTAATTAAAAAGGATTTAAAAATACTTAAAACTATTTTTAATTATTAAAAATACTAAATGACCTAGTATAATTATGAAATTTTTCAGGGAAATCTAAAATATTATTAAAAACCTAGGAAAAATAAAATTAACTAAAATCTAAACCCTAATAAGCTGTTTGGGCCAATAAGCAGTTTGGATAAGTGCTTATTTATAAGCAAATAAGCACTAGAATGCACCAAAAGCTTAGGGAAGGTGTAATATACTAGGACAAACTCAATTCAACTAATAAAACTCAAATAAGCCTAGGCCGTGAGCCAAATAATCAATGAGCGAAATTCAACAAAAACAGCTCAAGCACCCTACTTTAAGCACTAATTAAGCAGTCTAATAAGTTGCATTTCTAGGGACTTAAGGGGGCAAAAGTGAGAACACCCAGCAAATAACATAAAAAAGCTAAAAGCCCTAATTCTAATAAGCCTATTGAAGCCTAATTTGACCTGAGATCAGCAGCCCATAGAAACAGGTTGCTGTACTAACTGGTTGAAGATGGGACTTGCAGAACTGATTCAACCCTGGCAATCAATATTGAAACTGAGTAATCTTGTGTTATTACTAATTTTGCACTATAAACGCTTCCTAGAAACAATTTTAAGCACTAAGTAATCTATCTCTATCCTAAAATCACCCTAGATCAGGTCCTGTTTTGGTCAGACTTAACCTCAAGTTTGACTTTTTTATGCAACTAAAGTTTGACCAAATTAAGTTTCTAATGATCCAACTTGAACCTAAATGTTGTATTATGCTAATATATGAGATTAATAGCCTAAATGATATTATATTATACCAATCTACCAAGATCACAGTTCCTAAATCATGATTATCAACACAGAATTTAGACTTCAAGTAAATTTTGACTTTTCACTATATAAACAAACAATATTATGCTATGACAGTGTTAACTAAGCCTAATGAATACTAGTTATGTGATGCGTGGTTTTGTGACCTTACAACAGTTTTTACCTCTCGAGGGATCTCAAGAGGCTTACAACCCCACCAGGCAATGTACCTGACCAATGTAGTATAGGATAGTGGTAAGTACGGGGGATTGATCGTTCTCTCACAGGGAATAGTGTTCGTTAGGATAGAAAAACTACTCTAATAGGTCTAAGGGTGGAAGGAAGATTCTTTTTGTATTTTTATATTTTATGGAAAGCAAGTAAAATCTCGGTTTTGGAAGAAGTGCGGAATTAGTTGCTAGTCAACTAACCCAAGTTTACTACTTATGCAAATTAAAATAAATAAAAATCTAAACTATTGTGGTTGTGAAAACAATATGGAGAAAGTTGTGTTTACTTAGATTTCCTTACTCCCTAACTATCTTTTACCGGTTAATTGATATGTATGTTACTTGTGTGGATGAAGGGTGTATTCCTAATAACTCATGGAGTGGCATACATATCTCTCCAATTCTATGAGCTCTTATCTCGCCCTATGCCATGCACGGCACAACCATAGGGGTTGTAAACAGTGGCTCATGCGTTAAATACTACCTTAATAGCCTAGTATGCCTTGGCTACATGTTTCCCAAGACGTTCAAGCACGTTACCATAAAGGAGGTTGGCCAGTTTTCTTGAGCCTAACATTGATGGAACAATCATCCCAACAAACAACAACACACACCAATCAACCAATAATTAATAGTTAGGTTTCATTAGATCTAAGCAAACACTAGAGAATTTAGCTACACATGTTAATTAAAAGACAAGCAAAAGAGATAATCAACCAACACATAGACATATTGATTGAATTAAAGTGAAGACTTATCTTTAATTAAGCATGAGGGTTCCAAGGGTTGGAAACCCTAAAAAGTACAGAAAATTCGTCTTTAGGGTTTGCCCTAAAAGTTCTCCACAAAGTTCCACACTAATGAATGAAAATTAGAAAACTATATATAGATTTTACACTCTGACGGCGTCAGGTTATAAGGGCTGACGCCGTCAGCTCGCCGCCATTAGGTTTCTCGGATGGCCTAGATCCACTTCTGACGCCGTCACCTTATAAAACCTTCTGGGCCGTCACTCTTTAACTTTACTCCTGACGGCCTACTTTTCCTAACACCTGACGGCGTCAGGTGTTAAATCCAAAATTTCCTCTGGCCCGTCATTTGATAATTGGTTTCCACTCTTTTGTCAAGGCTTTCTGACGGCGTCACCTTGTGACTTCTGACGCCGTCAGGTTGTAAATCTTCATCTTTTGAGACTTTGTCGTTTTCTTCACTTTTATGCTCCAAAAACGTCCGAATATGCATGTTTTCCAGAATTCCTCTCAAAAGTACCTAAAATGACAAAAGGAACGATTTAGGGCAATATTTGATCACATTTATACGAATTAGGGCTTAAATGACCCCCTAAAAGCGTAACACTTTTCGTCTCATCAAATACCCTTACACTTGAGATTTGCTTGTCCTCAAGCAAATGAGCTTTTATTCCAATCAAAATATGAGTTAGGGGTCATTTAACACGAATATAAAAGTAATTACAACAAATAGTCATTCGACCCTAATCATAACAAGCACGGAAATCATACACTAGCACCTCACAAATAGTGTTTGATTCTCACATCTCTCAAATGTCAGAAAGTATATATCTCATAAATGGAAATGGAAAATAACACTCACTACCTGTCATAGCAAATAGATTACCATAGGCTTGGGAGAGGATCAATTACTCCTCCACTAGGCGTAAGCACCTAAGATAAACTATCAAAGAGGTCTTTATAAAGGGTTGTAACGTAAGGTATAGGGATATGATAACACGGTTTGGTTGGAATAAGGGGTATTTAGTGGTAGCAAGTTAATTATCATGATCAAATACATGCACTCTACATCGTTGCTTAAGTCAAGACTCGACTCAATCTTAGTTTAAAATGAAATAACAAAACTAAAAAGAACATAAAAGGAAACGGGATGGTAGTCCGTATGTTTTTCTTCTTTCTTTTTCATATTTTTTTTGCATTTTTCTTGATTTTTCGATTTTTTTTTCATACACTCTTGCCCTACCATCCAAAATAATACATCATCGGGAGTTGCATTACCCTTACACTTGAATCTTTACATAACTTTACAATCACTATTCTAATGACTCGAATTAAGATAATCGAAAAACTTGGAGTACTTTTAAAATGTTTAGCACGTATGGGGGTAATAATGTTGTTCTTCCCCATTACTTCATTACACTAGTACTTTACCCATGAGTCCCAATCGTCCCAAAACAATATGTACAAGGATATGACTTAACTTC
>LBNU01022395.1:136157-173239 GCA_014162995.1 Artemisia annua
GTCCTAGCACAGATTTAGAAGCATTAGTGGGCCTAGATTTTTTGCCTAGTGTACGTTTCTTAAGACGAGATAAATGAGAATGTGCAACACATTTAGAATGATCACCAGATAACATACTCTTACGACAAAACACACATGAAGCATCAACTTTTAAAACATTCAAAGGTTCATCATTCGTTACACATAGATTAGAATTACAATTTGCCAAATCAGTATCTAAATCTAGTGCAGGATGAGTCTTATTCAAAGTCCTAGGGTGTTCTTCTACTTCAGAGGCTTCTAGTGTCTCTCTTCTACGTTGCAAAATCCTATTCTTCCTTTTCATTCGTTTATGCTTGGATCTGCTAACACTATGAGTGGCAACTATTCCTGTAGAAGTGGAAGGATACAAATTAGACTTCTTAGTGTGTTATGCTATATTTGTTATGTCTAATGAGTACATTCCTGGTGCAATTACATTTGTGTTGACAGATTTTCCTTTTTCAAGCTCACATATTTTCTCTTTCAACTCAATGATAACGTGCATTTTATCTTGAATGTTACTGTCGAGTTTTCTGTCAGAATAAAAATATTCTTCACGACTCTTTGGCCAATAGTCTGTAACTTCTTGCAATTCTGCAATTTCCTTTTCATATTTTGAAATTTGACTTTTTAGTTCCTCATTTTCGTTTTGAAAAGTTGTAGAAGCTTTAAGACTTTGTAATTCCAGTTCGAAATCAATACTTTGGTTTTGACACCATTCAAGCTTTTTGTTGAGTTTCGAGATCTCATTTGAAAGTTTGTTTTGCACATCATCATTGTGTTTTTGAAGATTAACGTTTTCATCTTTTAATGTCTCAATTTGTTTAGATAACAACTCAACATCATCACAGTGATCATCAACAAGCATAGAAGTACCAGATTCATAAAGAGAATTCATAATCACAGAAATTATATCAGCACTAAGAACATGTTCCAAGAGTCGATCAGCTTCTTTTGTAGAAATTGATTTTGACATTTTTGATTTAAAATTGCTTGTTCAGATTCTTGAAAAACATTTATGATGGTTTTGACTTCCTTGTTAAGTAATGTTCCCATTTCTTAGCATATGAATGCAAACGTTGAAGACTTGGAGTAAATTGAGTTTGTAACATTTCACTTCTTTATTTCGCAACAGGAGAAAGAAAGTTGGCAACAGTGAGTTCAGAATTCTTTTCAACAGCATATTCCATTGATTGGATCTCAGTTGTGAAATATTTATAGTACTGAAATAAAGTAGAGTCAGTTAACATGCTTAGCTTGTTTTGTAAATCGTTGTTTTTCTGAAGTATTGTCTCTAAGCATGTTTCCTTATCTGCTTTTGCTTTGAAAAAATTGAGTTGTGATTTACAATGCTCAAGTGCTCTTGTTAATGCAACGTTTTTGTCTCTCAACTTTGCATTCAGTGCTTGACACTAAATATTTTGATTTTGGCTGGTCATAAGTAACATTCTTCATTCGGCGTCTGAATCAGACAAAAGCTCATGTTGTTCAAGTTGATCATTGTTATCTTGTGCAGTGGATATAATTGTTTCATCAAATGTAACAACTGGGTTTATTGGATTATCATCAAATAACACCACTGTGGACATTTGATCAGTTATATGAGTAGATAACATAGAATCAGATTGAACAACTTGTGCATTGTCTGAGATAGAATTAGACGGAGAACCACAGTCATGTATCAGGCATGGATAAGAATCATTTGCTTGATACAGAGCATCAGTGTCATAGATTGGACTGGAGTCACTTACCTGGAGTTCATGTGTGTCAGCCATTAATAGCATATAAACAGTTCCATCTGAGTTATCCATGACAGGAACATAAGAGGTAGTGTTTGTCATTCCATGAGATCTTCCAGATGTTGTTTCCACATGAGTAGTATCATCTTCCAGCTTAAACAAATTTGTCAGTCGCGATTCCAGATATCTCTGAAGAGTGATTTGTGGAGCAGGGAGGAAGCTTTTCATGAATTTCCTTTGGAGACAAGACTGTAGAAGCTGATTCATTCGTAGGTCTTTGTGTGACTGATGCATGACTTCAAGATGTTTCCACATTTCATGAGCACTAGCTTCAAAATCCAAGGTAGGATAGATGGAATTTGGAAGACCTAGAGTGATGTACCAACTTGCTTGGTAGTCAGCAACATGTTGGTCTAGGTCATGGCCAGTCAAAGTATCTTTGGTTTGTATTTCAATGAAGCCTGTTGAGTCAGCAATGAATTTCATTTGATATAGTCCTTGAAGAATGGATTTCAGTATGAGATCAGCGTGTGGACGATCAGCAACCCATTGTAAGAATCGTCGTTTCCAAGTAGTGTGGTTTCCATTAATCAACATAGGAGGATTTGATTCATTACCAAAGTGTAGTACATGACGAGGGTTGGTACTGTGACGTGGAGTATAAGGAGAGTTTGAGTACGGTAGTTGAGACATGATGAAAGACTTGTGTGTAAATGGATCTTGTAGAAGGTATAAGTGTTATGCCAAGCCTTGAAAACTATCCCAAGTGTTTTCTCGAAACTTTGTTGAAGAATATCTCGAAAAACAGTCAAAGTCTAAAAGATCTCGAAAAAATGCCAAAGATCTCGAAAGTTGACCAAAGTTCTCGAAAATGTAAGTTATCGAGAAATTTTGGGGAAAATTTTCGAGAATTTTTGTTCTATGGAAATTAACAAAGTTCTCGAAAGATTATGAAAAGATTTCGAAAATTTTAAAAAGATCTCGAAAACTGAAAGATTTCGAAAAGTTTGAAAAGATCTCGAAAGTTTCACAGTTTCGAGAAAATTTTCCACAAATTATCGAGATTCTACAATCGCGATAATATCCAACAAGTCGAAGTGTTTTCTTTCTTATACAAAAGAGAAAAGCACTGAGTAAGCAACGGAAACACCTTAGGAGCAAAAACCAAAGATCTCGAAAGATTGGGGTTTAAGTTTCTCGAAAACAAGTACAAGTTAGGCAGATTTTTATTTTTGTAAAAAGCAAGCCAAAAACACGTTTTTAATCCAAGATTATTGTACAACTAACCTTAAAATGATGAAATCTTAAAGAAAGTTGCAAACTTGAACCACTTTTCAAAAATTTAAGAGTTCTCGAAAAATGGTACAAAGTGTACGAATCTAAATATTTTGAAAAATTTTGATACTTTGTTGGTTGTTTGAGTTTGTAGCACAAGATTTGAAGACAAAGATGTGATATAAACACAAAACAAACAAGAAAGTAGCAAAATTTTGCCAAAATAACGAGTAAAAAACAAGATATTTGGTTCGTTGAAAACAAAAACAAATAACTACACCTTCTTCTAGCGATTGATACCACTTGTTAGGTCATCATATTGTAAACACAAGTATTGAAATGATAGAAATAAGATGAGAAATAGAGTTTGGTTGATCAGATCAAATATGAAGAATAAAAGTGCAAGAGTTTCCTTATGATATTGAAATAACCAATAAGAAATATGTTTACATCATATTCCTATTTATAGGAGAGGAGCTAGGGCAACACTCCCTTTCTCCTTCCTTTCTCTAAATCGTTGGGCTTAAGGCCCATTGGACGTATGATGGACTTCATACGTTACATGATAAGTTAAATATGCTAGCAACCTATTACAAATGATGAAATAACCGAGACCTGACTAAACGTTGATAAACTTAGGTTCTAACAATGGTTGATAGTAAAAATGATTGTTTGATATATATTTGTGAGTCCCGGTAATGAGAACGAGTGGCCCGTTTGGTTTAAGGTATTATTCATGAATTTAGGATTTGAAGAAAAATGTTTGGTTGAAATCCGTATAACAAAAATTTAGAGTCAACCCACATTTATGGGGGTAAGTAAATCCATAGTCCCATATCAGGATTGTCTCACACTTTTTTTTTTTTTTTTTTTTTTTTTTTTTTTTTTTTTTTTTTTTTTTTTTTTTTTTTTTTTTTTTTTTTTTTTTGTTTGTTTTTTTGTTTTTAAATTTATCCTCTCACAAGTGTCTAAACTTTTCCTTTTATTTATATATAATAATAACTTATTTATTTTATACTATACTTTCTCTTTATTACATCAAATCTAAATTTAAATTCAAATCCAACTCCTCATAATCCTAAACCTAAACCTAAACCTAAACCTAAACCCATTTACAAACCAAACGGACCCTGAGTATCATATATTTTCCTTGTGCTAAACTCGGCAACCTTGCCCAGATTTTGGTATATTTTCATTTCAGGTGGGTCCAACTTTTATATAAACCACTCATATTTTATTTTATTTTCACTTTACAATAATGACACTTTTAAATTTGTAAATTATATTCATTTATAATATATATATATATATNACTTTGATCTAAAATTAAATATTAATCAAAATAAATATATATATATATATATATATTATATATTATATATATATTAATATATAATTATATATATATTATATATAAACTAAGGTATGGGTTCAAAATAAAAGTCCTTATAATAAAAAAGTGTAGGAAGGATTGTGAGAGTGACATGTGTCCACCACATTCCACCATCATATGAACCATCATATGAAATGTGTCACCCCCACCCACCCACCCACCCACCCACCACGCACCCCCCCCCCCCCCGCAAAAAAAAAATTTTTTTTCCCACCAAAAAAAATTTTTTTTTTGGCAAAAAAAAAAATTTTTTTTTCAACCGCCAAAAATTTTCCCGCCAAATTTGTTAGTGATCACAGTTATAAATTTACTGGCATCCAGTTATAAAGTTCTGCATCACAGTTATAAATTTTAGTGCGTTAGTAATGAAGTTACTGCAGCATAGTTGATGCACCTGAACAATTAACTATGATGCATAACTTATAATAAAGATGCACAAAAACTTATAAAAATCGTATTTTAATTGTGATGCAGTTACATACATGTTGAATGCAGTAAAACTTATGAAGATGCAGAATCTTTATAACCATGAATGCAGTAACTGTGATGCAGTTACATACATAAGATGCAGAAAACCTTTAGAGATGATGCAGTTCCTTGTAACTATGATCGCAGTAACGTTAATAACCATTAATGCATAACCATGATGCGTAAAATCTTAATTTGTGGATGCAAGTAACGCTGCTGCATGTAACTTTATAATCGTGATGCATATTTTATACAGTGATGCAGTAAAAATTTTTGGCCGGGAAAAAAAAAAATTTTTTTTGCCCAAAAAAAAATTTTTTTTGGCGGAAAAATTTTTTTTTTCGGCGGGGGGGGGGGGGGGTGGGTGGGTGGGGGGGTTTGACACGTGGTCATATGATGGTGATCATATGATGTGGCATGGGGGTGACACATGTACTCCCACAATCCTTCTAAACTTTCTATTATAAGGGACCTTTTTAGAATAACCCACCCTATATACCTATAATATATATTATATTATATGATATATATATTATAATATATATATTATTATATATATATATATATATATATATTATATATAAGTATATAATATTATTAATTGCTTTTTTCTCTTTTCCCCATTTAATTCAAAAAACTATACTAAAAATCCAAATCTAAATTTAAATCCAAAATCATAGCCTAAGCCAATCTACAAACCAAACGGACCCTAAATGTATTTTGTGTAAATGTAGAGTAATAAAATAATATGCTATTACGTATAGTTATTCTAACATACAATGCTTGCTATCCAGTAAGTGATTGCCACAATAAGTGTATAATCTAAAAGATTGCTTCTCAAAAATATTTATTACCAGGTATCGCCGCTGCAACTAAAGTTTCAGTAGGGTCGGGTTGACCCGACCCGAACCTGATAAGGCTTACCCTTATCGGGTCGGGTTAAATCTGGTTAAACGAATCTTGTCGGGTTGTTTTGACCCGAACCTGATAACCCGACATTGTTATCGGGTCGGATTAAGATTAGATAATTGATGTTATTGAGTCAACCCGATAAGACCCGAAAATTAATATTTAATTTTTTAAAAACAAAGATATTTTATTCAATGATATATGTACATGTGATCAAACATGAGAATTTACATATGTACTAGTAAAGAAGAATGGATACATATGTACTAGTAAAGGCCACAGACCAGAGTATCACCACTCCAAAAGAACCGGTCACTTTAACATTAATCAGATTAGCAATTTACAGAAAACTGACTTAAAGACATGTATAATTCCTTCATGACAAGCATGAGCATTCTTAGAATGCCGAGAATACGAGTTCTAACGCCTAGTTCTAAAATAGTAAAATTCAGTCCTAAACAATTCCTAATGTCTTCACCTTTTGACTCATGGTGATCTATACACAACGGAATACAGTAACCACAGCTATAATACATACCGAACAAAGGATAGAAGAGTTAATACATTTATTTATCAGTTAACAACTGATATATGAAAGTCAATAAGAGTTTTCATCATTCCCCTTAACTTTTCCTACTTGATGATCTACTTATTCTGATGAAACAGAAATAGAGTGAGCTGCAACATGGACCCGATAACCCGAGTCAACTGACCTGAATCCCACCTGAACCCGATAACCCGATTCTCAATCAGGTCGGGTTTTCGGGTCACTTTTTAAAGATTCAAAACCCGATTCAAACCGACCCGATAACACCCCTAGCTGCAACACGTTGCTAACCTGCTCGTTTCCGATGATATATATTTAATGCTAATAAAACTATTTTTTTTTTTTTCAAAGATCGGCAGTAGGTGCAGAAAAGTTGTCGGTTTAGTTCCTTTGGTCATACAATCTGGTTTACTTTTCGCCAATATTTTATGAAATCCTAATGTTAAAATAAGTTTGATGATTGTAAATCATAAATTTGCAAATGTCAAAGGAATCATTTTCAGTTCTTTTTTGATTAAGTTTTGAAAATGTCAAATGTAAATGACGTATCAACATTCTTAAATTTGCATAAGTCTGAAGGTTTCTTATTTACCTTGAAAAGGTTGACTTTTTAACATTCCCCCAACAGCTATAAATACCCACAGTCCCTGGAATATCTCTCATCATCTCATTTTACTAAGTGCATTACTTAATATCCATACCAAAACCATTATTCTTTGACACTTGAAACCATCGAGCAATATCTTTTAGCAATGGAGGCTTCTTCCCTAAACAAAATACTAATCATGACGGTTCTTCTGTTAGCCACGTTTACATCCTTCGCACTAGGCCAGGGAAACCGTGTGTTCAGCCGTGGTGGTACTCGTGTTGGCTTCTACAGGTCCACTTGTCCAAGGGCAGAATTCATAGTCCAATCAGCAGTTCAGACTGCTGTCCGAGCCAACCCCACAATCGCACCTGGTTTACTAAGGATGTTCTTCCATGACTGCTTTGTCAATGGTTGTGATGCATCTATACTTCTTGATGGTGCAAGTACAGAAAAGACTGCTGGTCCCAACGCCTTCTTGAGAGGCTTTGAAGTTATTGATGCTGCAAAGTCAAGGCTTGAAACTGCTTGCCCTGGAGTTGTTTCTTGTGCGGATATCCTTGCCCTTGCTGCCCGTGATTCTGTGGTGCTGGTAAGCTTAATTGTTTCTTTAACAACACTCTCTCTTGGTGTTTGTACTCTAGCAATATTGTAAGCAAGTTTGCTAACTGTGATTTTGTATGGTAATATTGTTTTCTTTGGCATCTTATTGCAGACTGGGGGACATAGTTGGCATGTGCCTTTAGGACGTAGAGATGGGTTGGTTTCGCGAGCATCTGATACTGCAACCTTGCCTGCGTTTAATGATCCTATGACGGTCCAAATTCAAAAGTTTGCTGATAAAGGTCTAAACATCCAAGATCTTGTTATCCTTGTTGGTAAGTAGGTCATAAAACTGTATTTAGGTTTTCAAAATCCTATGCCTTTATATACATATATTTAACTATGTGATTTTTGGTTTACCAGGTGGACATACAATTGGAACAGCAGCTTGCGCATTATTTAGCTACAGACTATACAACTTCAACAACACCAATGCACCAGACCCCGATATCAACCAAGCATTTCTACCACAACTCCGTGCACTTTGCCCCAATGGTGGTAATGCGTTGACGCGTGTGGCTCTGGATACCGGCAGTGTTAATAGTTTTGGAAATTCTTTCTATGATAATTTGAGGATTGGGCGGGGAGTGATTGAATCTGATGCCAAGCTATGGAGTGACAAAAGGACGCAAAGGTTTGTACAAGGGTTTACGGGAGGAAGATCAGGATTCAGATTCAATGCCGAGTTTGGAAGAGCAATGGTGAAGATGGGTAATATTGAGGTGAAGACAGGGAGACAAGGCCAAATTCGTAGAGTCTGTACTGCAACTAATTGATAATGATCTGAGTTATAATGATTCGTAAGTTGTTACCAGCATCAGCTTGTATTTATCGATTGTAAACTTTGTTTTATTTGTTGTATAAAGAATAAGATCAAATGATCAACGGTCTAATAACGGGTTTCATTTGAATTGTATACTTTTCTTGTTGACGTGAAAAGAATTATTACTGCTGCTAGTTATGAAACAAGATACACCCATGCATATAAATCCATATTCATGTCTTGATATTAATACTAATGATAACCTACTATATGTACTTTATGTGAGGGATGTTGAAACTTAGACCTTGATAGATCTTTGAGCCTTTGGATCGTTAGCAATGTTGTGTAATCACAAACACTCTAAAAGAGAATCTCTACTACTTGTATTGTTTAGCGGAATTATAAATACAAGCACAACACGAATACTAATAATGCTTTGATCCTCTATGAATCATTTATTATCAACTAATAATGTTTTTCTCAAAAACGTACATAATGCATGAGCGAGGGTTCCTTTTATACTACAAGAAACCCTAACCCTTCTTACAAGAATCAAATAACAGCCCCACAATAAAAGATATTCTATATATCTTGTCCTAAAATAAACTAAGTTTACATCCTACGGATTAACTATATCCGCAGAATCTTCTCATCCGCAGGAACACTGTCAGCAGAAACCAGCAAGGCTATCCGCAGGATCCTTTCAGCAGCATTCCTAAGCAGTTGTTTCTAGAATTCCCAACAATCCTCCCCTAATCTTGAATTTGACCGTGTTAAGTTCAAGATTCTTGATAGATCGGCCACAAACCAAAGTATGAGGATTGAAAGAGAAACAGATGCAAGAAAATAACTACCAGCAGCAACAAACTCACTATCAGCAGCAACTAGTAACTCTCTTTATAGACCAGGATTCCACAGCAACTCCTATCTTTAAGCAGCAACAGAATCAGCAGCATCAAGAATAGATTTTATAAGCCTTTACCAAGTAGCTATTCACTCTTGGGCTAGCTAATTCTTTTGTGGAATCATGACATCACCCTGGTGAACTAGTAACCAGTCCAACACTTAGAACATGAATCAATGGTGTGTTTAAATACCCTAATGATTTTTGGCAAATCATCATAGCCATAAACGGATTTGACTTGTCTTTACCTGTAGCCGTTTGCTCAGGACTAGCCAATTCTTAAAGGAAATTACCTTGGTGAATTGATAACCAATATGGATTTCCACTGCCTTTACCATAAGCCATACACTTATGGGCTAGTCAATTCTTTGGATTTTCAAAGAATAAGATCCATGGTGAATTGATGACCATTTCAACTCTCAGCAATTAAGCATGGGTGAGTTGAGAACCCTATGGTTTTGAGCAAACCATTACAGCTATCAACAGATTTGATGTGTCTTTACCAAAGCTGTACCCTTTGGACTAGCCAACTCTTTGATGGAACAGTCAACATCATGGTGAGTTGATAACCATAGAACATATGTACCTGTATACAACAAAGAGTGACAAATTAGACAAGAAAGTTAATTTTTTTATTTATTTTTTTTTTGTTTTTATTTTTTTAATAACAAAATGAAAAAGAAATAAGAATACAACAATCATCCCAAAGAAGTGTCAATCTGCACACCATGCTTGGCTTTCATTTCATTCTTGAAAATAAGACTCTGCCTCATAGCTTTGACTAACTGCTTAGCATAAGTCATGTCATTCCCAACCACATCCGTAGGAACAAGCAGCTTCATCCCTAACATCTGTCTTAAAACTCTAAGAGAGATGGGATAGGTAATCTCAGAACACATGTAAAGAATCTTGCCAGCAGCAGTTGATAGCACATGAACATTAAGGATAGGATAAAATTTCCAGTTAGCAATCTCCAATTTTGATTGACCCATCCAAACCTTGAATCCTTTACTAACAGTGAGGCTGGAATCAAATAAGGTAGTCAAGTCCCCTTGCAAATATAAGCCACATCCTGTAGGCTCCTTGTTTTTGTAGTAGGAGGTAACTCAACTATAAAGATTCAACAGATCCTGTCTATCCACAAAAGTTAAAATTTCACTAAGAAAAGTAAAATGTTTAACTGACCCATCTGCTCTATGAACAGTGTTGATATCTTGATCTTTCAATTGAAGAGGTGTAATCTCCCACTCAACCAAAGGGACATGAGCCACAGGATCTTCACCATCATCTTCCTCAACTTCAATATACTCAGAATCTGCTAATGGTGTAACCAAGCCTCTAGAAACCCTCTTTCTTGCCAGAGTCTTCTTTCTCTTGCCAGTAGAAGGTGAAGGTGTTTCATTAGAACCATCAGCAGTGTCAGATTCTGGTTTAACGTCAGCAGGAACAGGTACAGGAGTGTCAGCAGGATCATTTGTAGATGCATCAGCAGGAACATCTGTAGAAGCATCAGCAGGAACAGATTGTTCAGGAGCAACATCTGTAGTAGCCTCAGCAGAAACAGAATGCGAAGCATCAGCAGTTTGTGGAGCAACATAACTAACTCTTGCTGCATTAGCCCTGGCAAGCTCAGCTGCATCATCATCAAGCATCCTTTGAATAGCTTCTGCACTTAACCTATCTTCCTCAATCTGCCTCTTTGTTTTCTGTCTTGTAACAGGACCTTCAGTAACCATAGGAGCCTTCCCCTTATCTGTGAACTTGGAAGACTCAGCAGGAAGAGGTAGATCAGTAGGAACAAGTGGATCAACAGAAGTGGCCATAGATGGTACACTAAAAGAATCAACAATTTGCACATAAGAAGTACCATGACCAGACTTGAACCTCTTAGAAGGTGGTTCCTATAGTGTTGGTTTTGGTGTGCTCTTCTGACCCTGATACATAATATAGTTATATGTTCTCACCAACTTGTCATGAGACATATTCCAAACCTTCTCTTTAGACCATCCTGAATTAAAAATGGCTGGGCTCATATTCTTAACAACCACCCTCATTTGATTTGTCATTTGTGCCTGTGTAGGAGGTTTATCCCTCTTTGCTTTTGCTTCCTTCTCATCCTCCTCCTTTTTCTTCCTTCTCAGCAGAGCAATAATGCCATCAGAAGAAACATTATCTCATAGTAGATCTCTGGCAAGTGAGGTATTGGAAGCAATCTGAGCCCCAATATGCATCCAATCAGCCTCATTAAAGTTTGAAACTTGAGCATCCAATTCTCTCCTTCTTTCAAGTGGCAGAGTGGAAACATATGTAGCCTTTGCCCTGGCAATGTCTGCATCAAACTGTGCTTGTTCTTGCTGAGCCAAAGCTTCACTCTTCATGAGATCTTCATGTTCTTTGAAGAGTCTTTCTTGAGCAAGTATTTCTTCTTCAGTTATCTTATCTGAACCAAGATCTTGATCAACCATATCAACATGCTCTTCTTCAGCAGAAACAAAGGTATCAGCAGAGGAAGATGCAACAGACTGATGTGCAGGAGAAGACAACTTTGTAGTATCAGCAGTAACTCCAGAAACACTCACACCTTGAATATCAGTGGTAGGAGCATCATCAGAAACCACAAATGGTCTTTCATACAGAAAGATATGAGGATCCTCTCCTGAAGGAGCAGCAGTAGATGTCTCTGGAACTATAGAAGTAGGACCAAGGTCAGAAGCAACACCATCAGCAGGATCAACATCCATGGATTGCCCAATATCAGCAGTAGATGGTGCATCAGCAGAATCAACAACTGGTGCAGAAGTTTCACCCCCACTCTTACTAAAGAACTGCTCTCTCTGAACCCTGATGGGACTCTTGTTCTTTTGAGTGTCAGCAGCTGTAAGTGGTGGAGAGGGAGTGAGGTTAACTTCAGTAGCTGCAGCCAACATATGAAGAGGATCAAGAGACACAGATTCCTTTGCTGTATTTTCTGCAGGGACCTCCAGTTCATCCTCTGAGTCAACCACAAACTTCCTCTTCTTATTGGTCTCAAGCTGATCTTCCAAAGTCTGAACTCTGCGTGCTAATTCACTGATTTGACCCCCAAGATCTGCTTTGGTCTGAGTGAGTTCCCTTTCCAAATCACCAACTTGTTTGACATACCTGTTAAGCAACTCATAGACAATGGTTAGTTATATAGGGTCCTCAGTTGTACCAACAGGTATACCAGTGGTTTTAGGAGTTTCATTGGACCTGGTAGGAGACACATGAAAAGCATCACCAGTAGTGGTGGTATCAACAAAGGACTCTCTAGTTGGACTAGAGGGATGTTGTCCTGTGAATATAGGTGTCTCATTATTGGGCTCAGCAACAAAGGTTCCTATGAACTCATCACTATGGTCAAGTTGGTCAGTGAAGGGTGTGTCATCCTCATTCCTATGGTCAGCAGAATCCTTACCAACAGAAGTGATTGGTTGCAGAGGATCAGCAGGCTGCTCATGAGGAGAATCCAAAGGGTAATCATCTGCAGCTGCTGATGCAGATGCTTCAGCAGCTTTAGATGAACCAGCAACCTCAGCTGCTGATGCACTGGCATCAGCAGTTTCAGGAATTGGTGGAATACTATCCTCAGCAGCATGAGGGCTGGGTGGATCACCACCTTCAGCAGCACCAGCATTGCCACCAGGCAAC
Source organism: Artemisia annua (assembly GCA_014162995.1). Lineage (NCBI taxonomy): Eukaryota > Viridiplantae > Streptophyta > Magnoliopsida > Asterales > Asteraceae > Artemisia > Artemisia annua. The sequence goes on from LBNU01022395.1 coordinate 149,035, forward strand.
ATAGCTGGTGTTAGAGGCCAATGTACACCAGTGTATTGACTTGCCATACTTGAAAATACTTTAGAGGTCAACTCTAGAATAGGTCTATGTGTTTTATCACGTGTTTCAATACCTATTATGATTTGAAGGAACCTAGGGTACATATAAAACTTGTTCTTATCAGCATTAATATTACTAATCATGCCCTGAAAGATAAATCTTGAAAAGTTAAAATTGATACCCTGTGATAAGCAAGCAATAGCACACGCCAGATATTTAGAGAATTGGTCCAATCCTCCAGTCTTATTACTTACACACTTCACCAAAGTATGCACCAAAAACTTCCATTTAGGGCAAAGTAGTTTCTTATACCATGCTTTCTTTCCATCACCCTGATAGCCAATAGCCTGTAATGCAGGAAGTATCAGTGCCTTATCTTTATGATATTCACCATCTGCATCTTTCAGTTGAAGTTTAGTGCGGATCAAAGACTCAGTAACTTCATACTCTTTCCCATCAATGGTAGCGAGAATCCTTGTGTCATCATCTCCTACTGTGGCAGTGTCCCAAAATTGTGTAACCAATGATTCACACACAAGTGTGGGATAGTGTGTGAGAGCAAAATGAAGGTTAGACCGCTTCAAGAACTCTACCATTGGATCAAATAATTCTTTCCCCTTTGCTTTGCCCAGAAATGCGATTTGGTTGTGGTCACTTTTGAAGACAAGTTCGGCCATGAGTGGATTTGATAATAGAATGAATTTGAGAAGTTGAGAAATGGGTTTGAAGTTATAACGAGTGGGAAGGAGTTATTTTGAGTGTGGGATTCACACGATTGGTTATTTAAGGGAGTTATCAAATCGTGGGAGGTAATTGACAATGAATCTTGGAAAGAATCGTTTGACCAATTTTGACTTTATAACTTACCAAAAATAAAACCCAAAAGTGTACTCATCAGCAGAATTGAAAAGTCAATCCGTAGAATCTTATGGTCAATCCGCTGAATCCAACCATTAGCAGAATATCTACAGGTTGTCATCCATAAATACCCATTGAACCGACTCCTCATTAAATGCCTTAATTACTTAATCAGGTCTATAAATAACCCTCAAATCACACATAATCACCATCAACCAAACACAATTTCTCATCAGCAGCAATCATGAATCCAATAGAAATATCCTCTGATTCCTCTTCATATTCTTCGGACCATTACATTCCTCCTCCACCTCCTCCACCACCACCACCAATGCCTTTTAGACGAAGGCGTGGCTGGAGAACCAAGGAGGAAGCACGCCAAAGGAGACATGATGTACCAGCTCCTCCTCCTCCACCACCACCACCATCACTTCCTTCTTCATCCTCTGACTCAGATACCCCTGATGATACAGGGCGTTTGGAGTTGTTGTTTATTGAGGATTTGGATGAAGGGCCTTCTTAACCACTACCTCTTTCAAAGCTTTTGACAAAGGAGATGGAGCGAGTGGTGGCTGGGATGAGCCAGATACCAGTTCCTCAATCAGCTAAGAAGTTGCCAAAACCATCTCCACAGGTATTGGAGCTTGTTTGCAAGAAGCTATGGACCCCTGAGACAAAGCCCAAAGATGTTGAGAAGGTGCTGAGGAACAAGGGGGCTGGTGAAGGCACATCTGATCCCAAGGGCAAAGGGAAGAGAAAACAGGATTAGGTGCTAAGATGTGTTCAGTCTTTTGAGTAAGGTGCTAAGATGTGTTCAGTCTTTTGAGTACGAGGGTCAATACATATGAAGAGAACAAGACTGAGACACCCGTTGACAAGCTTGTTGCATGGAAAGCTTTATTTTGTACCCTCAAAAGGAATAGAAATCAGGATTAGGTGCTAAGATGTGTTCAGTTGTGTTTGTTTAGATGTTAGGATTGACTGTAACTTCCTCTGGTGAATATGAATGAACTTTTAATTTATCTCTTTGTTGTCATTCATCTTGTTCTATGCATAAGGTAGATACTTCTGAAAGAATAAAAAATATGTTATCAGCAGGAACTACACTCAGCAGGAACACCTCTCAGCAGGAACTGTAAAAACTATCCGCATGAACCATTTGATCAGCAGAATCACCCTCAGTAGTATAGTGCAAAAATATCTTTAGGAGAAATCTTAGAGCATTTATTCTGCCACCTAATACGCATTAATGGACCTACACTTTGACTTTTGCCTATAAAACAGATCCAAACTTTCGCCAAACCTAATTATCCACCAATAACAAGAACCATGAGCTCAAAACCCCAAATTGTTGAATCTTCATCTGATGCTTCAAAGCTTAATGAATCACCAACAAGGAGCACAGATGAATCCCCAGATGCAGAAAAGAACCAGGTTCCCAAAAAGTCATCCAAGAAGAAGATGAATGAAGTTGGATCATCAAGCACAGTTCCCAATCCGGCCATGTCACCTGAATCNTAATTGTTTTTGCTTGTATTTGTTTTCCGCATTAGAGTACAAGCTTTGGAGATTCTCTATTAGAGTGTTTGTGATTACATAGACACTGCTAACGATCAACGAGAGCTACAAGATCTATCAAGGTCTATATAGTTTCAACAACCATGAGCTCAAAACCCCAAATTGTTGAATCTTCATCTGATGCTTCAAACCTTAATGAATCACCAACAAGGAGCACAGATGAATCCCCAGATGCAGAAAAGAACCAGGTTCCCAAAAAGTCATCCAAGAAGAAGATGAATGAAGTTGGATCATCAAGCACAGTTCCCAATCCGGCCATGTCACCTGAATCTTCAAAAGACTCCAATCCTTGGATTCCTCTCCAACCACCTGCAAGGGAGCTCATATCACCCTTCCTGTGTACTTAGATGAGGATGAACCCCAAGATCAAGCTCCTTCAACTCCAACAGGATAAGCAGAGAATTCTTCCAAACCTCCAAATTGGGGTTTTGATTCAGACCTCTCTGATGATGATGGGAAGGGAAAAGGAAAGGTGAAGTAGTGTCAGGGTTAGAGTCATGTTTCAATTTTGTCAGGGTCTGTAGAATCACCATCTTTTGTAATAAGCTTTTGATGATAAATGAATTTACTTTCCACTTAACAATCACTTTGATGTTTGTTCCCTGAGTACACTTGATTAATTTGATTTTACTGATATGAGTTAATGCTACGGATGCACTTCCAAAACATCAGCAGAAATTTTATCAGCAGCAATATTATCAGCAGAAATAGTAACCTCAGCAAAAACATACATCAGCAGAATCAGTTTAGCTGCAAAACAAACACACAGACCAAAACACACAAACCAATCTAATACAAAGTTAGTAAATATACAAAATACATTTTCTACAAATCCTCCCCAGAGGCATATGCCTCCCCTTTGGCCTATGCCTCCCCTTAAACACATCATTCAAGGGTTAACCATCCCAATATGGACCACTAAGTGATTAAAACTAGGTCCATTAAACGCCTTTGTTAAAAGATCAGCCACATTATCATCTGTATGGATTTTAAGCACCTGAATTAAGTGTTTCTCATTTGCATCCCTAATAAAATGGTGCCTAATTTCAATGTGCTTAGTTCTATTATGATATACTGGATTCTTAACAATGCATATGGTACTTTGGTTATCAATAAAGATTTTAGTGTTCATGAAATTGAACCCATAATCAAGTAGTTGATTTTGTATCCAAAGAACCTGGCCACAGCAGTTAGCAGCAGCAACATACTCTGCTTCAGTAGAAGAATTGGCCACAATTGTTTGCTTCTTGCACTGCCAAGATATTAACCTTCTCCCAAGGAATTGGCAACCTCCAGTAGTAGATTTTCTATCCAAATTAGCACCTGCATAATCACTGTCACTGTAGGCTTCCAGTACAAAAGGAGACTCTCTTGGGTACCAAAGGCCAAGTTTTGGTTGACCTTGAAGATACTTAAAGATCTTCTTCACAGCATTGAGATGGGAAGTCAAGGGTGTGACTTGGTGCCTAGAACAAGCACTCACAGCAAATGTAATGTCTGGCCTTGAAGCTGTCAAATACATAAGTGACCCAATCATGGACCTGTACATGCGAACATTGACAGCATGATCTGCTTCAAGGTTATGCTTAGTTTTAGGGGTTTCATATGGGGTAGTTGCAGTCCTAACATTCTCCATATCAAACTTCTGAAGAATGTCCTTCACATACTTCTCTTGATGGATGAAGATACCATCAGGCTTTTGCTGCACTTATAGACCCAAAAAGAAAGTCATCTCTCCCATAGCACTCATCTGAAATTCACCCTTCATCAAATCCTCAAATTCTCTACATCAAGCTTCCTTAGTTGATCCAAAGATGATGTCATCCACATATACTTGCACAAGAATGATATCCCTTGAATTCTTCTTGATAAAGAGAGTCTTATCAATGGCACCTCTTCTGTAACCATGCTTCAGCAGGAAGGCAGATCGCCTAGCATACCAGGCTCTTGGTGCTTGATGAAGTCCATAGAGAGCTTTCACAACTTTGTACACATGGTTAGGATGCTCTGGGTCTTCAAAACCTTTAGGTTGAGTAACATATACTTCTTCTTCAATCTCCCCATATAGAAAAGCACCCTTCACATCCATCTGATTGACCACAAACCCCATATAAGAAGCAAAGGCCAAAAAGATTCTAATGGCCTCAACCCTAGCCACTGGTGCAAATACCTCATCATAATCAATCCCATCTTCTTGTCTAAAACCTTGAGCTACTAATATAGCCTTATTTTTAACCACAATGCCCCTAGCATTCCTTTTATTCTTTAAGATCCACTTTGTCCCAATTGCAAACTTTCCATCAGGTAGTGGCACAAGAATCCAAACCTCTTGATTCTTGAATTGTCGCATTTCCTCTTGCATAGCTTCTACCCAACTGGCAATGGAAAGTGCTTGTGCTACACTTGTTGGTTCAACCTATGATAAGAAACAAGCAAACATACAATGTTGTTGATCTGTGTGGTTGTCTCTTTGTTGAGCCATGACATAAGTAACAAAAGCATATTCTCTAAATTATGTTTTCCTCACTAAACTCCTTGTTTGAACTGTTGCATTGGGATCTCCAACGATGTTCTCTTGAGGTTGTATAGTGTGGATTCTTTTGGTAGGGATGGGATTAACTTCAACAGATGGTTGAAGATTGTTCAGTGTAGGAGCAAAATCATCATCATAAGAAGAGGTACTGAAAATGCCAGCAGCTTGTTGATGATTACCAAGATCAGTGGGGGATGAATATCAACCAAAAGGGGCTTCAAAGCTCTGAGATGGACTAGCAGTAGTGGGAAAATGGTCAGAAGAATTGGATGGTCTAGCAGGAATAGCATCAGCAGTTTCCGAATCAGCAGGAACATGAGGTACTTTGTCAGCAAAAACAGGACTACTGTCAGCAGATTCTGTGTTTCTGCGGACATCATTAGCAGACTGCCTCAAGAGTGCTTCAATATCTTTAGCAAACTCAAAACCAAATGCATCAGCAGCTTCTTTGGCTGCATGTTCTTGCTGCTGAAGTCTAGCTAATGCCTCTGCATAACTTGAGTCTATGCCATCCACATCAGAAGCATGTATCTGATTTGAACCTGAAACATGAGGAGAGGGAAAAGAAGGAACAACAATAGTTGCTTCCTCTAACTCAGAGTCAGAGTCAGCATCCATGGCTCCTTGATTGTTAGTGGGAGACTCATTTGTACCTGTAGATTGGTTAGAAACATATCTAGTATAAACCAATGAATCAGTCAAATAATCTAGGTCAAAGTACCAGGCATGACCCTGACCTTGAACATTAGGCTTTTCTTCTAGGTACCTTAGGTTAAGAGTTTCCTCAATCTTTCTAGCNCAGAGTCAGAGTCAGCATCCATGGCTCCTTGATTGTTAGTGGGAGACTCATTTGTACCTGTAGATTGGTTAGAAACATATCTAGTATAAACCAATGAATCAGTCAAATAATCTAGGTCAAAGTACCAGGCATGACCCTGACCTTGAACATTAGGCTTTTCTTCTAGGTACCTTAGGTTAAGAGTTTCCTCAATCTTTCTAGCATTCATATTATACACCCTATAGGCCTTACTATGGGCTGAATAACCCACAATATATCCCTCATCTGTTTTCTCATCAAATTTGCCTAATTGATCACTAGTGTTCAAAATGGTCACATGACAACCGAAAGTTCTAAAGTATGTAATACTGGGAACTTTACCAGTGAGAAGTTCATAAGGTGTCTTGTTATGAGGTCTAGTGATTGATACCCTATTCAGAACATAACAAGCAGTGCTTACTGCTTCAGTCCAGAACATAGTGGGTAATTTAGAGTCTGCAAGCATAGTTCTTGCTGCCTCTATCAAGGTTCTTTCTCTCAGCAACCCCATTTTGTTGTGGGGTTCTTGGATTGCTATAGTCCCTTTTTATCCCTTTAGACCCACAAAGTTCAATTAACAAGGCATTTTTAAACTCTTCCCAAAGAAGTGTCAAGCTGAACACCATGCTTGGCTTTCATTTCATTCTTGAAAAGAAGACTCTGCCTCATAGCTTTGACTAACTGCTCAGCATAAGTCATGTCATTCCCAACCACATCCGTAGGAACAAACAGCTTCATCCCCAACATCTGTCGTAAAACTTTAAGAGAGATGGGATAGGTAATCTCAGCACACATGTAAAGAATCTTGCCAGCAGCAGTTGATAGCACATGAACATTAGGGAGAGGATAAAATTTCCAGTTAGCAATCTCCCATTTTGATTGACCCATCCAAACCCTGAATCCTTTACTAATAGTGAGGTTGGAATCAAATAATGTAGTCAAGTCCCTTGCAAATATAAGCCATATCATGTAGGCTCCTTGTTTTTGTAGTAGGAGGTAACCCAACTATAAAGATTCAACAGATCCTGTCTATCCACAAAAGTTAAAATTTCACTAAGAAAAGTAAAATGTTTAACTGACCCATCTGCTCTATGAACAGTGTTGATATCTTGATCTTTCAATTGAAGAGGTGTAATCTCCCACTCAACCAAAGGTACATGAGCCACAGGATCTTCACCATCATCTTCCTCAACTTCAATATACTCAGAATCTGCTAATGGTGTAACCAAACCTCTAGAAACCCTCTTTCTTGCCACACTCTTCTTTCTACCAACAGTAGAAGGTGAAAGTGTTTCAATAGAACCATCAGCAGTGTCAGCTTCTGGCTGAACTTCAGCAGGAACATGTACACAAGTGTCAACAGGAACATCTTGTTCAACAGGAACAGATTGTTTAGTAGGAACATCTGTATTAGCCTCAGCAGAAACAGAATGTGAAGCATTAGCAGTTTGTGTAGCAACATGACTAACTCTTGCTGCATTAGCCCTGGCAAGCTCAGCTGCATCATCAGCAAGTATCCTTTGAACAGCTTCTGCACTTAACCTATCTTCCTCAATCTGCCTTTTTGTTTTCTGTCTTGTAACAGGACCTTCAGTAACCATAGGAGCCTTCCCTTTATCTTTGGATTTGGAATACTCAGCAGGAATAGAAATAGAGGAAGGCTGAGTTGATGAAATAGAAACTGAGGGAACTGGAGCATCTACAGAAACACTTTCAGTTGGAAGAGATGTCTCAGCAGGAAGAAGTGGATCAGTAGGAACAGGTGGATCAGCAGAAGTGGCCATAGATGGTACACTAAAATAATCAACAATATTCACTGAAGATGTATCATGACTAGACTTGAACCGTTTTGAAGGAGGTTCCTCTAGTGGTGGCTTTGAAGATTTCCGCTAATTCTGAGACATAATGTAGTTATATGTTCTCACCAGCTTGTCATGAGGCAAATTCCAAACCTTTTCCTTAGTCCATCCTGAATTAAAAATAGCTCCACTTATATTCTTAACAACCAACCTCATGGTATTGGTCATCTCTGCTTGTGTAGGAGGTCTATTCCTCTTTGCTTTGGCTTTCTTCTCATCTTCTCCTTTTTCCTCCTTCTCAGCAGAGCAATAATGCCATCAGAAGAAACATTATCTCCTAGTAGATCTCTGGCAAGTGAGGTATTGGAAGCAATCTGAGCCCCAATATGCATCCAATCAGCCTCATTAAAGTCTGAAACTTGAGCATCCAATTCTCTCCTTCTTTCAAGTGGCAGAGTGGAAACATATGTAGCCTTTGCCCTGGCAATCTCTGCATCAAACTGTGCTTGTTCTTGCTGAGCCAAAGCTTCACTCTTCATGAGATCTTCATGTTCTTTGAAGAGTCTTTCTTGAGCAAGTATTTCTTCTTCAGTTATCTTATCTGAACCAAGATCTTGATCAACCATATCAACATGCTCTTCTTCAGCAGAAACAAAGGTATCAGCAGAGGAAGATGCAGCAGACTGATGTGCAGGAGAAGACAGCTTTGTAGGATCAGCAGTAACTCCAGAAACACTCACACCTTGAATATCAGTGGTAGGAGCATCATCAGAAACCACAAATGGTCTTCCACAAAGAAAGATAGGAGGATCCTCTCCTGAAGGAGCAGCAGTAGATGTCTCTGGAACTGTAGAAGTAGGACCAAGGTCAGAAGCAACACCATCAGCAGGATCAACATCCATGGATTGCCCAATATCAGCAGCAGATGATGTATCAGCAGAATCAACAACTGGTGCAGAAGTTTCACCCCCACTCTTACTAAAGAACTGCTCTCTCTGAACCCTGATGGGACTCTTGTTCTTTTGAGTGTCAGCAGCTGTAAGTGGTGGAGAGGGAGTGAGGTTAACTTCAGTAGCTTCAGCTAACATATGAAGAGGATCAAGAGACACAGATTACTTTGCTGTATTTTCTACAGGGACCTCCAGTTCATCCTTGATTCAACCACAAACTTCCTCTTCTTCTTGGTCTCAAGCTGATCTTCCAAAGTCTGAACTCTGTGTGTTAATGCAATGATTTGACCCCCAAGATCTGCTTTTGTTTGAGTGAGTTCCCTTTCCAAATCACCAACTTGTTTGACATACCTGTTAAGCAACTCATAGACATTGGTTAGTGATATAGGGTCCTCACCTGTGTACCAACATGTATACCAGTGGTTTTGGGAGCTTCATTGGACCTGGTAGGAGACACATGAAAAGCATCACCAGTAGTGGTGGTATCAACAAAGGACTCTCTAGTTGGACTAGAGGGATGTTGTCCTGTGAATATAGGTATCTTATCATTGGGCTCAGCAACAAAGGTTCCTATGAACTCATCACTATGGTCAAGTTGGTCACTGAAGGGTGTCTCATCCTCATTCCTATGGTCAGCAGAATCCTCACCAGCAGGATTGACTGGTTGCAGAGGATCAGCAGGTTGCTCATGAGGAGAATCTACAGGCTGATCATCCGCAGCTACTGATGCAGATGCTTCAACAGCTTTGGATGAGCTAGCACCCTTAGCTGCTGATGCAGTGCCATCAGCAGTTTCAGGAATGGGTGGAATACTAGCCTCAGCAGCATCAGGGCTAGGTGGATTACCACCTTCAGCAGCACCAGCATTGCCACCAGGCAACATAGCCGGTGTTAGAGGCCAATGTACACCAGTGTATTGACTCGCCATACTTGAAAATACTTTAGAGGTCAACTCTAGAATAGGTCTATGTGTTTTATCACGTGTTTCAATACCTATTATGATTTGAAGGAACCTAGGGTACATATAAAACTTGTTCTTATCAGCATTAATATTACTAATCATGCCCTGAAAGATAAATCTAGAAAAGTTATAATTGATACCCTGTGATAAGCAAGCAATAGCACACACCAGATATGTATTAAAATTGATACCCTGTGATAAGCAAGCAATAGCACACGCCAGATATGTAGAGAATTGGTCCAATCCTCCAGTCTTATTACTTACACACTTCACCAAAGTATGCACCAGAAACTTCCATTTAGGGCAAAGTAGTTTCTTATACCATGCTTTCTTTCCATCACCCTGATAGCCATTAGCCTGTAATGCAGGAAGTATCAGTGCCTTATCTTCATGATATTCACCATCTGCATCTTTCAGTCAAAGTTTAGAGCGGATCAAAGACTCAGTAACTTCATACTGTATCCCATTAATGGTAGCGAGAATCCTTGTGTCACTATCTCCTATTGTAGCAGTCTCCCAGAATTGTGTAACCAATGATTCACACACAAGTGTGGGATAGTGTGTGAGAGAAAAATAAAGGTTAGACCGCTTCAAGAACTCTACCATTGGATCAAATAATTCTTTCCCCTTTGCTTTGCCCAGAAATGCAATTTGGTTGTGGTCACTTTTGAAGACAAGTTCGGCCATGAGTGGATTTGAGAATAGAATGAATTTGAGAAGTTGAGAAATGGGTTTGAAGTTATAACGAGTGGAAAGGAGTTATTTTGAGTGTGGGATTCACACGATTGGTTATTTAAGGGAGTTACCAAATCGTGGGAGTTAATTGACAACGAATCTTGGAAAGAATCGTATGACCAATTTTGACTTTTTAACTTACCCAAAATAAAACCCAAAAGTGTACTCGTCAGCAGAATTGAAAAGTCAATCCGTAGAATCTTATGGTCAATCCGTAGAATCAAACCATCAGCAGAATATCTACAGGCTGTCATCCATAAATACCCATTGAACCGACTCCGCATTAAATGCCTTAATTACTTAATCATGTCTATAAATAACCCTCAAATCGCACTTAATCACCATCAACCTTTGAGTAATTATGAATCCAATTAATGCGTATTAGGTGGCAGAATAAATGCCCTAAGATTTCTCCTAAAGATATTTTTGCACAATACTACTGAGGGTGATTCTGCTGATCAAATGGTTCCTGCGGATAGCTTATACAGTTCCTACTGAGAGATGTTCCTGCTGAGTGTAGTTTCTGCTGATAACATATTTTTGATTCTTTCAGAAGTATCTACCTTATGCATAGAACAAGATGAATGACAACAAAGAGATAAATTAAAAGTTCATTCATATTCACCAAAGGAAGTTACAATCAATACTAACATCTAAACAAACACAACTGAACACATCTTAGCACCTAATCCTGATTTCTATTCCCTTTGAGGGTACAAAATAAAGCTTTCCATGCAACAAGCTTGTCAACGGGTGTCTCAGTCTTGTTCTCTTCATGTGTATTGACACTCTTACTCAAAAGACTGAACACATCTTAGCACCTAATCCTGTTTCTCTTCCCTTTGCCCTTGGGATCAGATGTGCCTTCACCAGCCCCCTTGTTCGTCAGCACCTTCTCAACATCTTTAGGCTTTGTCTCAAGGGTCCATAGCTTCTTGCAAACAAGCCCCAACAAATCCACTCATGGCCGAACTTGTCTCAACATCTTTGGGCTTTGTCTCAGGGGTCATCAGCAGCAATCATGAATCCAATTGAAATATCCTCTGATTCCTCTTCAGATTCTTCGGACCATTACTTTTCCCCTCCACCTCCTCCACCACCACCACCAATGCCTTTTAGATGAAGGCATGGCTGGAGAACCAAGGAGGAAGCACGCAAAAGGAGACATGATGTACCAGCTCCTCCTCCTCCACCACCACCGCCATCACCATCACTTCCTTCTTCATCCTCTGACTCAGTTACCCCTGATGAGACAGGGCGTTTGGAGTTGTTGTTTCTTGAGGATTTGGATGAAGGGCCTTCTGAACCACCACCTCTTTCAAAGCTTTTGACAAAGGAGATGGAGAGAGTTGTGGCTGGGATGAGCCAGATACCAGTTCCTCAACCTGCCAAGAAGTTGCCAAAACCATCTCCACAGGTATTGGGGCTTGTTTGCAAGAAGCTATGGACCCCTGAGACAAAGCCCAAAGATGTTGAGAAGGTGCTGAGGAACAAGGGGGCTGGTGAAGGCACATCTGATCCCAAGGGCAAAAGGAAGAGAAAACAGGATTAGGTGCTAAGATGTGTTCAGTCTTTTGAGTAAGAGTGTCAATACACATGAAGAGAACAAGACTGAGACACCCGTTGACAAGCTTGTTGCATGAAAAGCTTTATTTTGTACCCTCAAAGGGAATAGAAATTAGGATTAGGTGCTAAGATGTGTTCAGTTGTGTTTGTTTAGATGTTAGGATTGATTGTAACTTCCTTTGGTGAATATGAATGAACTTTTAATTTATCTCTTTGTTGTCATTCATCTTGTTCTATGCATAAGGTAGATACTTCTGAAAGAATCATAAATATGTTATCAGTAGGAACTACACTCAGCAGGAACACCTCTCAGCAGGAACTGTATAAGCTATCTGCAGGAACCATTTGATCAGCAGAATCACCCTCAGTAGTATTGTGCAAAAATATCTTTAGGAGAAATCTTAGAGCATTTATTCTGCCACCTAATACGCATTAATGGACCTACACTTTGACTTTTGCCTATAAAACAGATCCAAACTTTCACCAAACCTAATTATCCACCAAGAACCATGAGCTCAAAACCCCAAATTGTTGAATCTTCATCTGATGCTTCAAACCTTAATGAATCACCAACAAGGAGCACAGATGAATCCCCAGATGCAGAAAAGAACCAGATTCCCAAAAAGTCATCCAAGAAGAAGATGAATGAAGTTGGATCATCAAGCACAGTTTCCAATCCGGCCATGTCACCTGAATCTTCAGAAGACTCCAATCCTTGGATTCCTCTCCAACCACCTGCAAGAGAGCTCATATCACCCTTCCTGTGTACTTCCTCAGATGAGGATGAACCCCAAGATCAAGCTCCTTCAACTCCAACAGGGTCAGCAGAGAATTCTTCTAAACCTCCAAATTGGGGGTTTGATTCAGACCTCTCTGATGATGATGGGAAGGGGAAATGAAAGGTGGAGTCGTGTCAGGGTTAGAGTCATGTTTCAATTTTTTCAGGGTCTGTAGAATCACCATCTTTTGTAATAAGCTTTTGATGATAAATGAATTTACTTTCCCCTTAACAATCACTTTGATGTTTGTTCCCTGAGTACACTTGATTAATTTGATTTTACTTATATGAGCTAATGCTACGGATGCACTTCCAAAACATCAGCAGAAATGTTATCAGCAGCAATATTATCAGTAGAAACAGTAACCTCAGCAGAAACACACATCAGCAGAATCAGCTTAGCTGCAAAACAAACACACAGACCAAAACACACAAACCAATCTAATCCAAATAATTGTTAGTATATACAACAAGTAACCTGCAAAACAAAGTTAGTAAATATACATTTTCTACAAATCCTCCCTAGAGGCATATGCCTCCCCTTTCAAAGGGAAGAGAAACAGGATTAGGTGCTAAGATGTGTTCAGTCTTTTGAGTAAGAGTGTCAATACACATGAAGAGAACAAGACTGAGACACCCGTTGACAAGCTTGTTGCATGGAAAGCTTTATTTTGTACCCTCAAATGGAATAGAAATCAGGATTAGGTGCTAAGATGTGTTCAGTTGTGTTTGTTTAGATGTTAGTATTGATTGTAACTTCCTTTGGTGAATATGAATGAACTTTTAATTTATCTCTTTGTTGTCATTCATCTTGTTCTATGCATAAGGTAGATACTTCTGAAAGAATCAAAAATATGTTATCAGCAGAAACTACACTCAGCAGGAACATCTCTCAGCAGGAACTGTATAAGCTATCCGCAGGAACCATTTGATCAGCAGAATCACCCTCAGTAGTATTGTGCAAAAATATCTTTAGGAGAAATCTTAGGGCATTTATTCTGCCACCTAATACGCATTAATGGACCTACACTTTGACTTTTGCCTATAAAACAAATCCAAACTTTAACCAAACCTAATTATCCATCAATAACAAGAACCATGAACTCAAAACCCCAAATTTTTGAATCTTCATCTGATGCTTCAAACCTTAATGAATCTCCAACAAGGAGCACAGATGAATCCCCAGATGCAGAAAAGAACCAGATTCCCAAAAAGTCATCCAAGAAGAAGATGAATGATGTTGGATCATCAAGCACAGTTCCCAATCCGGCCATGTCACCTGAATCTTCAGAAGACTCCAATCCTTGGATTCCTCTCCAACCACCTGCAAGAGAGCTCATATTACCCTTCCTGTGTACTTCCTCAGATGAGGATGAACCCCAAGATCAAGCTCCTTCAACTCCAACAGGATCAGCAGAGAATTCTTCCAAACCTCCAAATTGGGGTTTTGATTCAGACCTCTCTGATGATGATGGGAAGGGGAAAGGAAAGGTGGAGTAGTGTCAGGGTTAGAGTCATGTTTCAATTTTGTCAGGGTCTGTAGAATCACCATCTTTTGTAATAAGCTTTTGATGATAAATGAATTTACTTTCCCCTTAACAATCACTTTGATGTTTGTTCCCTGAGTACACTTGATTAATTTGATNTTGGGGTTTTGATTCAGACCTCTCTGATGATGATGGGAAGGGGAAAGGAAAGGTGGAGTAGTGTCAGGGTTAGAGTCATGTTTCAATTTTGTCAGGGTCTGTAGAATCACCATCTTTTGTAATAAGCTTTTGATGATAAATGAATTTACTTTCCCCTTAACAATCACTTTGATGTTTGTTCCCTGAGTACACTTGATTAATTTGATTTTATTGATATGAGTTAATGCTACGGATGCACTTCCAAAACATCAGCAGAAATGTTATCAGCAGCAATATTATAAGCAGAAACAGTAACCTCAGCAGAAATATACATCAGCAGAATCAGCTTAGCTGCAAAACAAACACATAGACCAAAACACACAAACCAATCTAATCCAAATAATTGTTAGTATATACAACAAGTAACCTGCAAAACAAAGTTAGTAAATATACAAAATACATTTTCTACAAATCCTCCCCAGAGGCATATGCCTCCCCTCAGGCCTATGCCTCCCCTTAAACACATCATTCAAGGGTTAACCATCCCAATATGGACCACTAAGTGGTTATACCTAGGTCCATCAAATGCCTTTGTTAAAAGATCAGCCACATTATCATCTGTATGGATTTTAAGCACCTGAATTAAGTGTTTCTCATTTGCATCCCTAATAAAATGGTGCCTAATTTCAATGTGCTTAGTTCTATTATGATATATTGGATTCTTAACAATGCATATGGTACTTTGGTTATCAATAAAGATTTTAGTGTTCATGAAATTGAACCCATAATCAAGTAGTTGATTTTGTAAAGAACCTGGCCACAGCAGTTAGCAGCAGCAACATACTCTGCTTCAGTAGAAGAATTGGCCACAATTGTTTGCTTCTTGCAGTGCCAAGATATTCACCTTCTTCCAAGGAATTGGCAACCTCCAGTAGTAGATTTTCTATCCAAATTAGCACCTACATAATCACTGTCACTGTAGGCTTCCAGTACAAAAGGAGACTCTCTTGGGTACCAAAGGCCAAGTTTGGGTTGGCCTTTAAGATACTTAAATATATATTCTTCACTGCATTGAGATGGGAAGTCAAGGGTGTGACTTGGTGCCTAGAACAAGCACTCACAGCAAATGTAATGTCTGGCCTTGATGCTGTCAAATACATAAGTGACCCAATCATGGACCTGTACATGTGAACATTGACAGCAAGATCTGCTTCAAGGTTATGCTTAGTTTTGGGAGTTTTATATGGGGTAGTTGCAGTCCTAACATTCTCCATATCAAACTTCGGAAGAATGTCCTTCACATACTTGTCTTGACTTATGAAGATACCATCAGGCTTTTGCTGCACTTGTAGACCCAAAAAGAAAGTCATCTCTCCTATAGCACTCATATGAAATTCACCCTTCATCAAGTCCTCAAATTCTCTGCACCAAGCTTCCTTAGTTGATCCAAAGATGATGTCATCCACATATACTTGCACAAGAATGATATCCCTTGAATTCTTCTTGATAAAGAGAGTCTTATCAATGGCACCTCTTCTGTAACCATGCTTCAGCAGGAATGTAGATAGCCTAGCATATCAGGCTCTTGGTGCTTGATGAAGTCCATAGAGAGCTTTCACAACTTTGTACACATGGTTAGGATGCTCTGGGTCTTCAAAACCTTTAGGTTGAGTAACATATACTTCTTCTTCAATCTCCCCATATAGAAAAGCACCCTTCACATCCATCTGATAGACCACAAACCCCATATAAGAAGCAAAGGCCAAAAAGATTCTAATGGCCTCAACCCTAGCCACTGGTGCAAATACCTCATCATAATCAATCCCCTCTTCTTGTCTAAAACCTTGAGCTACTAATCTAGCCTTATTTTTAACCACAATGCCCCTAGCATCCCTTTTATTCTTCAAGATCCACTTTGTCCCAATTGCAAACTTTCCATCAGGTAGTGGCACAAGAATCCAAACCTCTTGATTCTTGAATTGTTGCATTTCCTCTTGCATAGCTTCTACCCAACTGGCAATGGAAAGTGCTTGTGCTACACTTGTTGGTTCAACCTGTGATAAGAAACAAGCAAACATACAATGTTGTTGATCTGTGTGGTTATCTCTTTGTTGAGCCATGACATAAGTAACAAAAGCATATTCTCCAAATTGTGTTTTCTTCACTGAATTCCTTATTTGAACTGTTGCATTAGGATCTCCAAGGATGTTCTGTTGAGGATGTATAGTGTGGATTCTTTTGGTAGGGATGGGATTAACTTCAACAGATGGTGGAAGATTGTTCAGTGTAGGAGCAAAATAATCATCATAAGAAGAGGTACTGAAAATGCCAGTAGCTTGTTGATGATTACCAAGATCAGTGGGGGATGAAAATCTACCAAAAGGGTCTTCACAGCTCTAGGATGGACTGACAGTAGTGGGAAAAGGATCAGCAGAATTAGATGGTATAGCAGGAATAGCAGCAGCAGTATCCGGATCAGCAGGAACATGAGGTACTTTGTCAGCAAAAATAGGACTACTATCAGCAGATTCTATGTTTCTGCGGACATCATTAGCAGATTGCCTCAAGAGTGCTTCAGTATCTTTAGCAAACTCAAAACCAAGTGCATCTGCAGCTTCTTTGGCTGCATGTTCTTGCTGCTGAAGTCTAACTAATGCCTTGGCATAACTTGAATCTATGCCATCCACATCAGAAGCATGTGTATCATTTGTACCTGAAACATGAGGAGAGGGAAAAGAAGGGACAACAATAGTTGCTTCCTCTAACTCAGAGTCAGATTCAGAGTCAGCATCCATGGCTCCTTGATTGTTAATGGGAGACTCATTTGTACCTGCAGATTGGTTAGAAACATATCTAATATAACCCAAGTAATCAGTCAAATAATCTAGGTCAAAGTACCAGGCATGACCTTGACCCTGAACATTAGGCTTTTCTTCTAGGTACCTCAGGTTAAGAGTTTCCTCAATCTTTCTACCAGTCATATTATATACCCTATAGGCCTTACTATGGGCTGAATAACCCACAATATATCCCTCATCTGCTTTCTCATCAAATTTGCCTAATTGATCAGTAGTGTTAAAAATATTCACATGACAACCAAAAGGTCTAAAGTGTGTAATACTGGGAACCTTACCAGTGAGAAGTTCATAAGGTGTCTTGTTATGAGGTCTAGTGATTGATACCCTATTCAGAACATAACAAGCAGTGCTTACTGCTTCAGTCCAGAACATAGTGGGTAATTTAGAGTCTGCAAGCATAGTTCTTGCTGCCTCTATCAAGGTTCTATTCTTTCTTTCAGCAACCCCATTTTGTTGTGGGGTTCTTGGATTGCTATAGTCCCTTTTTATCCCTTTAGACCCACAAAGTTCAATTAACAAGGCATTTTTAAACTCTGTCCCATTATCACACCTAATACATTTAACCTTTTTATTCAGCTGGTTTTCAACAAGGGTTATAAATTCTTTTAGAGTTGGAAAAGTTTCATCTTTAGTTCTCAAAAAGAATACCCAACAAAACCTGCTATAGTCATCAGTGATTACCAATGAGAAGGACTTGTGATCAATACTGCGGATTTGAGTTGGACCAAAAAGATCCATATGCAGCAGCTGAAGAGGTTCTGAAATGGTGCTCACAGCTTTGATGGATTTGTATGAGGCTTTGTGTTGCTTCCCTTTGTTACATGCAACACAGTTGTGTTCATTGGTGAAGATTTTGGAAGGAAGTCCATCAACTAGACCAAGTTTGGAAAGCTTGTTGATGGTCTTGAAGTTTACATGAGCCATCCTTCTATGCCACTTTGTAGATTCATCTAGAGATGCTTTAGCCACCAAACATGTTAGATCACCTGCAGGTTGGACATCATACAAGTTGAATGTGTATAAGTTGTGGCTCCTTGGAACTCTCAGCAGAATGTTTGTATCTGCTGGAAGTTGAAAGTCTTTAGACAGCACAAGACATTCATCTTCAGAGAAGAAGACTTTGTTCTTGGTGTCACAAATTTGTGAGACTGAGAACAAATTGAAGTTTTGCAGTTCCTTCACAAAGTACACATTCTGAAAGTCCAACTTGGGTGTTCTGATGGTTCCTTTCCCAGTGATTCTACCTTCACCTCCACCAAAAGTTACAGAGCCACCATGTTGAATAGGCACAAAGTCATGTATTATATCTTTATTCCCTGACATGCTTCTTGAACAACCACTATCCACTATGCCTACTGCTTTACTTTTAAGAGGATGTTCCTACAACAACAACAAAAATAATATACAAAAATTAGTACACTTTGGAGACTCAAGTCATTAGTGACTTGAGTCTGCCTTGTGGATCATAAGTGTTAGGCCATGGAGATATATAAGATCCACCATTGTTCTGGGGTCTGTTTTGAAAATCTGGTCCCATATAGTTCCAAGAACAACCTGCTGAGGGCTTAACAGTAGAATCCCATGGTGCCCCCACCCCATATACAGTGGGTGATAATAACTAGGCCAAAAACCATTCGAAAAGTAAGAATTATTAGGTCTATAGAATGGTCTAGCAACTTGTCTTTTCCTACTGGGTGGAAAAGGTCTTCCAGCAGATACAGGTCTATCCACAGGAACTGACTTATCAGTAGAAACTGATTTATCAGCAGGATTGGATCTGCAGGTTTGGGGAGCTGCTTGTGGAACATAAAGGGGTATATCAGTAACATTTTTCCACTTTGGTCTAGGTCTGGTCTGATTAGCACACACACCCATTCTCTGCTCATGAAAATTACAATCCTTAATCAAATGAAATTTACTTCCACACACAAAACATTTCTTCTTTTTAGAAGATTTATTCAAAATAAAAGATGTTCCAAAACAAGCAGAAGTATTCAAACCACAAACATTATCAGAATTGTTTTGCATAACATTAAAAACATTGTTTGGCAGAAAATCAAATGACAAATCTTCAAGGGTGGTTGTCTCTGAACTAGGGTCATCAGCAGCAACTCTAACATACTTGGGTGTAGGCTAGGGTGGGGTCTTTGGAAGGTCAAACTTTTCACTTGAATCACAGCTGGTATAAGAGGTAAACCCTGAGTCTGAGGACTTGTCACTGTCAGAACAAGAGACAAGTTTATTAGTGGTGCAATTAGGGTCTGGCAAGTCATTGGACTTTTTGCCATAGAGATGGTGTGATCCATCAAAGTCTGAGGTCTTAGTGGTAGGCATGTGTTCTCCTCTAATAGGTCCATGGACAACATGTAAATCTCCTTCTTTTGCATAATTTGCTAACCCTGCTAGTGTAGATTTAGACCTATCATTGATTGCCTCTAAGCCAACATACTTCTGAAAACCTAATCCTATCTCAGATTTTACAGATTGACTACTATAGAGTAATTTAGCTAACTTATCACCTGAAATTAGCCATTTATTATGCCTATCCACCTCATTATCTAGCTTCTCTTGTAATTCTTGTTTTTCTAAATCTGCCCTAGCTTTTTCTTTCTCAGAATATTTTAACTCATTTAAAGCATTTGTTAAATCTCTTTCCAACACTCTTATCTTTTCTTCACAAGCAATCTGATTCTTTTGAAACCATAATTTTTGTTGCTCTAAGGTTTTTAAAGCATCTTTGTGAGCTTGAAGAGCTACAAAGCATTCATTGTACTTAGGTTTCATGTCATCATAAGCTTCCTTAAGATCATTATATTTATCATTACAACCAAAAACAGAGTTATGTACCTGAGAGATGCCCATAAAGGCAAACTGATCATGCTCATCCTCTGTGTCACACCAAGCCAGCATGCCACTCTGCTCAGTATCATGACTCTTCTCATCATCACTTTCAGGCTCATGTATCTTCCAGTTCACATGCTCATCCAGAGATATCATTGCTTTAGCTTCTCCAGCTCCAACCTGTTTCTGCTGATAGGCAGAATACCTTACATCATCATCATTCTTGTTACTCTGGCACTCTCTAGAGAAATGACCGAATTGACCACAATTGTAGCACTTGACCTTCTTTCTATCAAATCTAGCTGGATCTCTTGCCTTGAAACCAAACTTCCTCCCAGCCTTTTTCTCAAATCTCCTGACACTCACTGAAAGCATAGCCATCTGCCACTTCAGGTTCATCTCCTCCAAATCCAATGGGTCAACCTGACCAAAATCCTCATAGGTAAGTTGCTGCTGATCTTCATAATCAGCAACAAAAGACTTAAGCATGTCTTCCATCACATTACTAGACTGGGAGTGAGATGTTTGTCTAGAAGTGACGTAGGAGGTTGATGATGCCGATGAAGATGGGCTTGCAACAGGAGTCAACTTATTGGACGTGGTGCTCACAAAAGCTGAGTAAGTGGGAGTGGATGAACAAGTGTGAGTTCGAACATCAGGCTTAAGACTTTTGAGCTTGTTGTAGAGATCATCAAAGGTGAGGTTATCAAGCCCACCTTTAGCTTTGAGGGCAATACTGACTTGCAACCATGATGGAGGTAAAGATCGTAGAAACTTTGTTAGGAATACGTTTTTTGTATAAGAAAGATTCGGTCACCCCTGATATGATTAAGCATTGATTAGCTCGTAATAGTTACAATAGTTAGTTAAACGTAGTTTAGAAGTAGATTAGTTCGCGGAAGAAGGACGGGTCTTTACCCACTGTATACCTAATCCGCAGCCCAAGTGGCACGCCCTAGTGGCAAAACTCATGTATATAAACCCCTCTCCATCCTTGGAGAGGGTGAACCTCCTCAATTCTATTTTCTTTTTTTTTGGTTTCATTCTCTCTCTAGGTTCCATTCTCTCTCTCTCTTTCTCTCTCTAAAATCTCATCTACTTCTTTCTTTCATTCTTTCTTTCTTTCTTCTTCTTTATTTGATCCATAACCACAACAAACCAAACATGATATAATATTAGTGTTCTACAATTGGTATCAAGAGCCAAGGTTACATTTTGGGACTTGATCTACTCGGTTTTAGTTTGGTTTCTTTGTGGTTTTCATTTTGGGTCGATAGATAGTGTTGGTAATATCAAGACGTGATCTTTGTTTATGGTTTCATTTGATAAAAGTTAGTATTTTTGGGCTTAGACTGGTGTTTTCTGCAACTTATCTTATAAACTTAGATCAAAGTTCTTAGCATATTTGAGCTGCAGTTTGTGTGATATTCTTAGTAGCGGTTAAGCTGTTTACATTCTTATCAGCGGTTAGTAATGTGTTGAGGCAGTTTTTGTGGCGTTTTGCTTGTATTTGAGCTGTTTTCGTGGGTAAATTTATGGTTTTTCTTTCTGGAGATCTGAATATCATTTCATGTTTCTTATTAGCAGATAGTTAATTGGCTGAAAAAAACAATATATCAAGAAAGGGTCTGTTTAGTCTGGTTGATGATCTTATCAGCGGTTTGTCCAACAAAGGGAATTAGACAAAAAGGACGAAAGTGACTATTTCGTCTTATTAACAGCGCTTTTCTCCCAGCGGTTTTCTCACAGCAGTAAGCAAAAGTCAGTGGTTAGCTAAAAGTCAGCGGTTAGCACAAAAGTTAGCGGTTAGACAAGAGTTAGCGGTTAGATATAGTTAGCGGTTAGATCTAAGTCAGCGGTTAGCCATAAGTCAGTGGTTAGCTATAAAGTCAGCGGTTAACTATAAAGTCAGCGGTTAGCTCAGAAATTATCATTAGACTGTACTGGGTAATGGATTGTCTCTTTGATCTCAGCTCATCTCGGGTTATCGACAAAGATTTGTTCAATGCTTAACCCCGAGATATTAACATCATAGATCGAGCTTTGTTTAAAAGATATACGTCTTTCTTAATATTCGAACATTCAAAGAAAGATCCAACACAACTTGTGTGTTGTTCCCTCTCCTGGCTTGGTCTTACTAAATCAACAAACAAGTAACGACACAGAAAGAACAATACAAGGGTTCATTCTTTCTTTCGTTAAGGTCGTATCAAACATGAACAAGTGAATAAGTTAGTTGATCTCAGTTTCATCTCTTGAACAAAAAGAGTTTCGTTATGTTTTTAACAAAACTTCAAGAGATTCATTCTTCATAGACCCTATTAAAACTCTTTACATCGTTCTTCACTTTCCGAAATCAATTAAAAGAAGTACAACAATAAGAATATTATCATTCTTCTTTTCTTTCGGTCTATCATAACAAGGAACGAAAACAATAATTAAAAATGGGGCTCAGTTTCGTTCACCATGGGTAACAATCTATAAAGATTTTGTTTGTAAACTTAAACCTTCATCGACCCTTTCAAAGCAAAGCTTCTTTTCATATTCAAATTGTTATGACAGAAACAATAACACGTTTGTTATCATTTCTCTTTTCATTCGTTGGTAAAAAGAAAAACAAGCACATTAAAAGGAAAAACTACCTTGGATCTGGTAGCCACGAAGAAAGAACCACAAAGGGTATCATTTGGTGCTCGGATTATTAGGAAGAACAAGGAACGGTGTTTATTCTTTTGGTTGCAGCGTTTGGGTTGAGACAAAGAGAAAGGTTGTGACTGCGTTTGTTTTTTTTATTAGGGTTACGTGAGTGTGTTAGTGGTGGATTATATACGAGTAATTAGGGTTAGTAGCTAAGTTATTGTCTTGGGCCCTTAAGTGTATATGTTATCTTCTTGTGGATGGACTCCTTTGGGCTGCGTAATTACTTGTTTGGGCCAGATAATATATCAGATTTTTAGAAGCCACAATTTTAGTGGGCTGAATATTTGATATAGTTATTTTGCTTGGGCTGGTATAAATTTCTTTGGGCTTCATGTGTGTGAATTGTAACCTTGTGGGCTAGTATTATTACAAAGGGACGAAATTTGGAATAATCTTTGTTCCGTGTTGGTGATAAATTTGATTGTTGGGATAACTTACTCGAGGTTTATTCGGACTTCGTGATTGATTATTATTTTTGAGTAGAGGATATTCTAGCTCGTGTGGAGTTTATTCTTGAACGTGTTGTTGTGTGAAATTCAACGATTTCCTAAGACTCTCTTATTTACTCAATCTCACTCCTTTACCATATACAAGGCCTCATTCCTCTTCAAGTTCATCTACACGTTTACATCATGTCTACTAAATCAGATTCTGTCATCTCGGAGATACTCAAGTTGTACGACATGGACGATGAACTTAAAATTCACAACAAAGTACAACTGACAAACATTTCTGATCAGAAAACCGTTTTCGAGTCAGATTATGCTGAGATGGAATCGTCATGCTCGAATTCTCAAGAGAAAGAGTTTCTTCAGCCACAAAAATTGTTCAATAACGCAGAGAAAAGCTTCATTGAATGTTTCCGACTACTTCATTCACACCTCTCAGTACTTTTTAAGGGAACTAAATTCATATGGGGATACGAACGTGCATTTGCAACGCTCTTTGGTCAAGATGTTGAGACTTTCAAAGACACAATGATTCTTTAATTAGATCAATTACAACAACAACTTGACAAAGAAGAATCTTCAAAAATTGGATCCATGTCTGCTCTTTGTGTGATTGACAAACAACTCCATGTATTCCTTGATTCAAAATTCACTTTGGAGTATGACCATTACAGTGAGATGACTAAAAAGTGCTTTGTTGATCACACGGGAATTGAGGTTGACACGTTCAGAGATACACTCATCCAACTCATGGGTGATGTTAAGGCGTTCATTGAGGAAAGAGCACAACACAGACGGTTAGATGATGACAAAGTGAAGGGATCTCTGGTACAGTCATGTGATGGTATTGATGATTCGGGTAAAGCATTGGATGTTGGGTTAGGTGTCACGATGAGTAAAGTATCAGAGAATGTTAAGCTTGACACTACCACCAGTTCAGTGACTCTAGTCACCCATGGAATGAATGCTGAATCTAGACCGGTTAATGAACAAATGTCATGTGCTGAGGTACCCTTAACTGTTCAACATAATGTGCTCTCTAATGAACGGGAGCATACTGATCAAATCAAACTCACTTATGACACAAATTTGTTGGAAAAGACTGATAGCAATACCAT
>LBNU01022395.1:173251-192684 GCA_014162995.1 Artemisia annua
GAGTCAGATTATGCTGAGATGGAATCGTCATGCTCGAATTCTCAAGAGAAAGAGTTTCTTCAGCCACAAAAATTGTTCAATAACGCAGAGAAAAGCTTCATTGAATGTTTCCGACTACTTCATTCACACCTCTCAGTACTTTTTAAGGGAACTAAATTCATATGGGGATACGAACGTGCATTTGCAACGCTCTTTGGTCAAGATGTTGAGACTTTCAAAGACACAATGATTCTTTAATTAGATCAATTACAACAACAACTTGACAAAGAAGAATCTTCAAAAATTGGATCCATGTCTGCTCTTTGTGTGATTGACAAACAACTCCATGTATTCCTTGATTCAAAATTCACTTTGGAGTATGACCATTACAGTGAGATGACTAAAAAGTGCTTTGTTGATCACACGGGAATTGAGGTTGACACGTTCAGAGATACACTCATCCAACTCATGGGTGATGTTAAGGCGTTCATTGAGGAAAGAGCACAACACAGACGGTTAGATGATGACAAAGTGAAGGGATCTCTGGTACAGTCATGTGATGGTATTGATGATTCGGGTAAAGCATTGGATGTTGGGTTAGGTGTCACGATGAGTAAAGTATCAGAGAATGTTAAGCTTGACACTACCACCAGTTCAGTGACTCTAGTCACCCATGGCATGAATGCTGAATCTAGACCGGTTAATGAACAAATATCATGTGCTGAGGTACCCTTAACTGTTCAACATAATGTGCTCTCTAATGAACGGGAACATACTGATCAAATCAAACTCACTTATGACACAAATCTGTTGGAAAAGACTGATAGCAATACCATGTCTAATTCAACAAATATGAGTCATAAAGGGGGAGAAAGTGATCAGGATGCTGAACGTGATAAATTGTTAAGTTCTGTGTTGACGGCTGATGCTTTTAAATCAAATGATATGGTTGATAAAGAAACTTTTAATGAACTTTCAAAGAGATTTTTGCAACTTGAAAAACATTGTATTTCACTTGAAATCGCAATGCAACAAAAGGAAGAAAGTTTTCAGACTAATCAACCATGTAAAAATCCGGAACTTCCTGATTTCCGTGAATTCTTTATGATTAATGATTTGAAAGCACAGCTAGAAACAAAGAACTTGACAATCAAAAACCTGAAAAACCGTATTACTGAATTGTGTGATTTGTGTAATGAAGTTAAAGCTAAACATGACTGCGCTGTTATTGAATTGGAACATAATGTGGCTAATTTACTTGCTAAAAATGAGACTTTGAAACATCAGTGTAATGAATTGTGTGAATCTATCAAAGATACTAAAACTAAGAGTTTAGAACACATAACCTCTTTGACTGCCAAAAATGATGATTTCAAAGCTCAACTTCTGGAAAAGGGTTTCACAATTGCAGCATTAAAAAATGAGCTAAGAAAAGCAACAGGAAATAGTGTGAACACTAAGTTTGCAAAACTATCAATCTTGGGGAAACCAGTTTTACCATCAAATAGAAACCAATCAGTTCTTAGACAACCGACTGCGTTTAGATCTGAACGACCAAAATTTTCAAATGCTCGGTTTGCCTCCCAAGTTGATGCGGAACTAGTTTTGACAAAACCAGTCACTCCACATTATTTGCCTAAATATGATGGTTCTAGCTCTGCGAAACCTCAACTTGTAGTTACTTCTGCTCCCAGATCCTCTAGGTATAGTTCCAAAATTGTTACGAAACCAGGCATCAAGGGTCAAAAGGACTATGATCTAGAAAAAGCTAGGAAAAGGGCTCTACTTCAAAAGGATGGTATCTTAGGCTCTCAACCTTATAGGATGCCTCCTAGGGTATTGAGGAACAATGCTAAGGTTCAACCTGCCAAATCTAGGAATATCGATAAGCCTTCCACTATGCGTAAGAAGCTTAGT
Organism: Artemisia annua; assembly: GCA_014162995.1. Taxonomy (NCBI): domain Eukaryota; kingdom Viridiplantae; phylum Streptophyta; class Magnoliopsida; order Asterales; family Asteraceae; genus Artemisia; species Artemisia annua. Next base: position 175,148 of record LBNU01022395.1, read on the forward strand.
AATCCTAGATCTTGCCAAAAGTAGATGCCAACTGCTAGAATTTTTAAGAACGTCAGACTTAAGTGGTTACCTACCGGAAGGTTGCTTACTGATGGCAATGCCATGGCTGACCGTGAAAACCCTAAGGGTTTGGATACTGTTGTCACTAACCTATATATATGCGATCAAGTTTGTGATGTTAGTGCAGGTAGTCCTTACTCAGTTGCGGGTACATCAATCATTCACTTTATGAGAAAACTCAATGTCTGGAGGCCTATAGCAATCATTTCTCCAGCATCAGGAGTTTTGGAATGTCGATGTTGATGCATGTGCTCTATGACGTCTGAATACATCAGTTCAGGCCTCGTTCTTCAATGACTATGACGTTTGGACAATTCAGTTCAAGCCTCGGTTCTTAATTTCATCATTATGGTGTCTGCTGACAACACTTCAGGCCCCGTTCATCAATGAAAAGAAAGGTGTACGATTCAGTGCGCCTTATCTTCGGAAGAAGAGAAATCTTCTTGGTTTTGATCATCTTCAACAACATGCTTCATGCTTTCTCCATGTTCGTTCATTCATCAAGTAGATCTATCTACTTTTGATCGAATTCTTATACACTTGGTCAATCAAAAATTACAACATCGTTTGCAATTTTTGAGGAGGAGAAGGGTGAATGAAATACATGATTGATAGTATTTTTCATTCACTTGCTACTCGGGTGAATGAAATACTTGATTGATAGTATTTTTCATTCACTTGCTACTCAATCAAAAATGGCAAACTTCGTATGAAATTTTTGAGTGTATGCTTATTCACTTACTTTGAATGCAATTTTTTTGTTTTTGTGCGTACATCAATCAAAAATGGCAAACTTGGAGTGAATAAACTACATGATTGAGTGTATTTTTATTCACTTACTACATGATGATTGATGCTTGAAGAATGGTCATTCGACTCTCCTCAGACACCGAATGCTCCTTTTACTAAGAATGACTGGGATTTATGTTTGATGAATACCTCCAAGCTTCAACGAATGGTGAACATCTAGTTTTTGAAGCTCCTTCTTCGGCTTCTGTTGGCTCTTGGCTCATCTTCTTCCATCTCCATTGAGCAAGATGCACTAGTTTGAAGTATTTCTCAGACTACACATGAAACCCAATCTCCAGTTATTCTTCAAGGTGTTGATGATGACTATCATGATATTGAAGCTGCAAATGAATAATAATCCGTCTTCTGGTATTTCTTTCCCAAAACCGGACTCTGAAGAATCCCCTTCTTCACGGATTGTTGTTCCTTCTAATGTGCACTCGGTAAATCAACCACAAGAATATAAAGTAAAATGTCGGCTAAGAATTTGGAAATGGAATGTATAGTGATCACAGTGCTCACTTGGTATTGTTTATTTGAGATTGAAGTGACATTTTACGGATATGTGTACTTAGTATCTTCGGGATCCTTGTTCGAGCCTTTAATCTTTACTTTGAAGATGAATTGGGTATCTAGTTATTTTGGTAAATCTTCTCTTCTATTGCCACAATATAACTATCACATTCAGTGTCACAACTCACATGAAGTTGTCGATATTCAATAAGTGATGTACGTCTTATACTCGATGGTTGGTTGGTTGAAGAGTATAGAGTACTTAGGGATTCGATGCATGAAGTCTCTACATCGCTCTTTGTCATACAATGGTCCAAGTTTAAGTCACAAAAACGGGGAATTCTACTTCATTTTCAAGTTGGGAATATCGGGTTTACTTCACAATGTGGTCATAGCAATAGCCGACTGAATATAAGGATTGATAATGATAGTCAGAGAGTTTTTCTGTAGCAGTTGATTCTCACAGGATACATCTAAGCATATGTTGTTCTTCTCACAAAATTTCAAAGTGCATATTATGTGTGGCTGATTCTGAAGTATCAAAAATAGCAAAGGGGAAGGAGACATACATCGGAACGCACAACGAGTACACATGATGAGCTTTATACATCTTCCTAATTGAAGTTATTCCGGGAAGTTAAATGCCATAACCGCAGAGAAGATCAATGGTCTAACTCGTTCTTTTGGTGTATTATTCCACCTACGTGGGGGAAGAGATGTAAGAAACAGTTTCTGATGATAAATGAGGTACAAGTGTGCTTCAGGTTTTTGAGCTTCATAGAATGAGACTGATTGCATCATTTCAACTACTTGGGGGATGTGGTCTCTGGATACTTTTGGTACGCATTACTTCAACCTTTCAGCTGGAAGAAAGATGAGAAGAACTATTCAAGCATGAGATGATACTTTGCTAAGCTACCAAAGCTTTATAATGAGGGGGCTAAAATTCGACGATTTTGTGGTGCCTAGTGATTAACTCAGCTGTGAGATTCTAGTGATTTGTTAGCTACTTGCGCTTGGTGAATTGTTGTAACTTAAGTCATTTCGGTTAGTCTGATAGTAATTTGACGTTGTGATTAATCCTTACGACTTGACTCATTACGATCGGATCTATTGTAACTTGACTTGTCGCAACTTGACACTTAGTGCAGATTGTGACTTATCCAAGATCTCACTCTAAGTCATAATCGCATATCACATCTTTCGGTTTCTTTTGTTGACTTTAGTAAAATCCCGTGAGAGAATCGATCTCTCGGTTTAACTCACAAGAGTTGTAAAACTCCGCTTAAGATTATTTCATGGCATCTACAGCTTCAGGAACCTTAAAAGTTTTGGGGGTGAAAGTTTAAGAGGTGTTGATTTCGGTCTTCTTCAACGTACCGACTAATTCTCTCTGTTTGGTACTCATGTCAACATCTTCTTAAACCAATCAGTAATTGCTCAGGGCTCAAGAATTTCATGAATGAGTTTATCGGGATAGTTAGATTCGGGAACTACCAGGTTGACACAATTACGGGTTATGGAGATTGTGTCGTCGGTGACTGTGTAATTTCTAAGAGAAGTGGATGGTGTTGATCTTCTTCAAGGCAAACGTGTCACTTCCGTGTACACCATCTCTATTTGTTCGGCTAGTCAACTGCACTAACAAAAAAAGCATGCCCACAAACCCAATACTGTCAACATCTTCATGGGAGTTCTTCATACCCTACAAAATGACAACCAAGATCCGGAAAGGTTAAAAGCTAAAGCGATTGTTGAAATATTTGTTGGTTATGCTTCTGATCATAAGGGATGCCGAATCTACGACATACGAACCCGACAAATCTTGGAAACCATTCGCGTCACAGTCTATGAGCTGTCTGAGCAAATGGCTTTTGTACACGTCAGTTCAGGACCAGCACTTAACCTTTGACACCTGGATCAATTTATTCAGGCTTTGTACTGTTTACCACTCCTGCATGTACCTCGTGTACCTTCTACCGATAGGTTTTGGAGATCTTGGCTAATCTAATGGTTGATGAATGTTTCGAGCCGACAAGTGGTGATACACCGGTACCACCAGTCATTGCAGCTCATGACCCAAATGATCAAAACTGGTCCATCTTGTTCTCCTCCAATGGCTCAAGACGCTCCATCAGCAAGTCACTCATCAACTTCATCATACATACAACCTCCTTCCGTACATCAAGGTACTGCAGTCGACGAATCGTTTGAAGTAAATCCATCTGCTCCACCTGATGTTGCTCCGTTCAAAGACACATTTGCTCCTGAATCTTCTTCTAAAGCTTCTTCTTCAGGAGATCTTATCACAAGCATATCAGTGTTCTACCCACAACCACATGATATTCACTATAATGGGAATTCTACTCAACCGGTGTCCACTCAAAGGCATCTGGACACACTTGCCCTATGGTGCTTTTATAATTCCATACAATTATCGTCTCTAATTATGGGAATTGACACCATCTCCAGACTGTACAATGATTATTGCTCTTAGATGGATCCTAAAGTGAAATCTGATGATCATGATGACGTTCTGAACACAAGGCAAGGGTTGCTGCTAAGGGTTATCATCTAAAGAAAGGCATTGATCCTGAGGAATCATTCACTCATAGTGTTTCTATCAAAGTTATCAGAATGTTTCTCGCCAATGCTGCAAGTTGGGCAAATGAATTATCCAGTGGTGTGATGGTACTTCACTTCTCAAGGACAGAGTTTCAGCTGGCAAATGTCTTCTCTAAGGCACTTCTTGGGGAACGGTTTCGATTTATTCTCCAGCAACTTGGTTTGGAGAGTCTCATGCCAGTATCACTCAAAAGTCTTCAGGAAAAGAATGAGGAGTAATGGATTCGCTTCAAATATCCTTTTATATTTTATATAATTTATTACCCAGAAAAGAAAAATACAAAAATATAAAACCTATAAAACTTATATAAATCAGAAAAACTCAAAAATACCAAAAATAGTTTGTTTCTTAGGCATGTCTTCTGGCATCGTCAGAAGTTCAAAATGTTTTTCAAAACATGCCTATATGGCTTACAGTCATTTCAGGCTGTAACCCGCTCTTCAAAATTATGGCTTATAGTCATTTCAGGCTGTAACCCGCGCTTCATCATTATGGCTTGCAGTTACTTCAGACTGCAACCCGTGCTTAAATTATGGTTTGCTATTACTTTAGATAGCAAGCCGGTTTTCAAAATACTTGAAAAACACGTTATCATGTTTTCACTGTGTGCGGATTATCCGAAAAGTTGCACGCTTCAGTGCAGCCTTTCTAGTAAAAGAAGAGAAGTCTTCTTTTCCCAAAATCTCTTTCTTCTAAAATTCTTCAAAAGAGATTTTGTGGTGTACAAGGTGGCCATCAGTCTTAAATTTTCTTGAATACGTTATCACTCATTTTAATGGCTATTAAACGTTAAAAATTGAAAAACGGGCCATTAATTGAGGGGGAGCGCATTTGCTCAAAATTTCTGCACCTTTAAAAGCTTTGTGCACCAGCCACAGTGAAAATTCAAAAAGTGTCTCAAAATCAGTAAATGTTTAAAACTTTATCACATTTCTCTCCAAAGCTTTTTCGAAAATCATTTAAATCAATTAAGATCACAAAATCTCTAAAGATTTGAAATTTTATGATCGGGGAGAGAATGTGATTTAAATATGAAAACTGATTTAAAAAACTGATGTTTTTGGAACTTTAAATAATGCTTTTGGACTTTCGAGAACGCTCCCTTATGTGCTAATATGTTAAAGATTTTGGATGTTAATCAAAGCACATACTAAGGGGGAGCAAGTGATTAAATGTGATGTTTTTGGACTTCTAAAGATGTTTTGGACTCAAAAGATCGCTCCATTATGTGCTAAAATTTTAAAGATTTTGGAGTATGAACAAAGCACATATTGAGGGGGAGCAAGTGATTTAAAATGATGAATAAATGATCTCTTTTGTAAACTCAACCGTATGTGCCAAAATTTTTCAAAATTGATTCAATCAATGTGCACATATTGAGGGGGAGCAAGTGGCTAAGAGTCTTTCGCAGATTTTACAAAATCAAGTAGAAACCGTGAATTGCTTATGACTCAGAATTTGACTTATGAATTGACGAAACATGAAAAGTCGTGAATCGAAAAGACTAGTCCTGGCCAGGTAATAATTTCAAGCTGGTTTACCAGCGATGTAAACGTGTCTCGAAGAGGGCTGGTCAAAGTAGATAGTACCGTTTCGAGAAACTCTTCTTAGATATATACTTTGACGGGTCTAACTTCCTTTTTAAGGAATGTTAACAACATCAAGTTAGTTATTATGGCTAGTTATCACCTAAAAGCTGTTAATGGATCCCTTTAACTAAGCAACGTAAACGTGNGCCCGGCCGAGGTTCACTGCTATTTGGCAGTTGCATTGCGTCTTATCTAGTTAAATAGGAAGGGAGAAGGTTGTGATCTTAAGTATACCATAATCTCTTTCAATCTCATAAAGACCATCTTCTAAATATATTAGTAGAATGTCATGTTGATGGTGTATGGTGTTAACGAGTGTAGTGTGTGGCAGGTTATCAGTTCTTAAATGATTCACCTTGGTCTATAGAATTAAGAGGGATCTTTTCCCAGGGACATCATATAGATCGTTTATCAGGTACAGTAGAATGTTTATTATTAGGGGTATGTATTATGAAAAAAAATTGAGAAAAGTGAGAAGGAAAGAGTTGGCCGGAACTGGAATGTACCAAATTGAAAAACCGGGCCATTAATTGAGGGGGAGCCGCATTTGCTCAAAATTTCTCTGGCACCTTTAAAAGCTTTGTGCGACCAGCCACGAGTGGAAAATTCAAAAAGTGTCTCAACAATCAGATAAATGGTTTAAAAATTTATCAGACATTTTCTCTCAAAGGACTTTTTCGAAAAGATCATTTAAATAATTAAGATCACAAAATCTCTAAAGATTTGAAATTATGATCGGGGAGAGATGTGGATTTAAATATGAAAACTGATTTAAAACGAGGTGATATGACTGACTTATACATGTTTGGAACTGGTAATAAATAATGCTGGTAATGTTCTCTGTAATGGCACTGGAATGGGTTGGTCGAGAGAATAACACAAGCAGGTCCAACCATGAATTGAGATGATTAGAAATAGGCCCTTCCAATTAATTGCATAGCTTAGGGGAGCCAGAATAAACCTGGGGTTTTAAAATTCATAGATTGCTTACTGTGATGGGTTTGTTTAACCATACGCGATAATCGGTATCACATAAGTAGATAAAAACGGGGGTCGAATGTCAAGTGACCCAGTTGAAAGCATCTGGCACTATAGATAACTTTTCCCTGGGGCACACTTCTAATCACCGCAAAGTTTGCTCTTTAATTTAGTCTGTGATACCATTCATACACACAGGATCGCAGACTCCCAGGGTGTATATATGTTCGGTAACTCGAACTGTCTCACACAGAATGCTGTTGATAATTTGATAGAGGAAGGACCACCTCCCTTATATGTTTGCGTCCGAGATTAAATGAAACCAAACAAATGTAAGCCCTTATACTAGATTGTCTAGAGGGAAGAGAGAGGCACCAAATGCAGTCGCAGTATTCTCATATAAGGGAATAGACAATTGTGAAATATATTCTTCACTGGTTGTTCAACAATTGAATCTCGTACTATAGTCTTGGGTAATAACATCTAACCAGTTTATGTCCTACGTCGAGATGCTTCTAGGCATCAATGCCCAAGATTAACACTTTTTGTAGCAATAAGGGTGAATATTATCCATAATCAACTAGTAGTTGCATATCATCCAGATGATTGTGATTGATAACTGCACGTGCCGCGGGAGGCAAGTGGGGCTCCAACAATACGATGTTAACATCCTATGGATCGCTAGTATTCATAAGTTTACAATCATCATCATAAGGGGAAAACCCTTGATACTGTTTTCACTGGATGATCTCGGACGTCTTAGACCCCATAAGTGTTGAGACTTACGTACAGATAACCTTGTAATCTTCTTTTGTGTACAATTATGCCGATAATCTCTTGATGTGGAAGTTACGAAACATGCAAAAGTCTGACTAGGACACAAGTGCTCAGCTAAAATTCGACGGTAAGAATCTCTCTTGGTCTCTAGATGGTTTGAACCCTGGCAGATAATGTGTTTCCAGACTTATAGCATTTTGTGGTATAAACCAGCCGATGTATATGTAAACTAGTGTCTCGTAGCCAGGTGCGCTAATGGGGGGTGGTGGTCGGCGCGGGCATTCCGCACTCCTCGCCATAAAAGATCTAGCAAGTAAAAGAAACTAAAATGAGTAGTTTAAAGTCATACTGGATCGTCCTGTATATGTTTGCAGAGTAAACCTACGCTGTCTTATGAGATAGTATCAAAAGTGTTCCTAATTAAGATCTTCTTGTATGCTATCTCTTGGTGTATAGACGCTGCGCGATCTATAAGACTTTGTGAACATCATGGTTTTTTAAAGGGATGTTAAACACCTCATTTAGACGGAAAGATATAGACTATAGGGTAGGAGGTTCTCACCTGTGTGTCTCAAAATTATATCAGTATAACTAGCTCTAAGAAGACTAGTCACCCTAAAGCTTTTAATGGGATCCTTTAACTAAAGCCAACGTAAACGTGTTCCCCATCCGGGTATATGTCTATTAATGAGCCCGATCATTCAAATAAGCGCAAACTCCACCCGACATGTGCCAAATTTTTTCTACCTATAGCACATGTTTCTCTGATATATAAGAGTGTGGGTAACGACAACCTTTGGGGAAATACCCACAGGGTTGAGAGATAATAAACGAAAAGCCTAAGCTCTTTTTTAAGAGAAGCTCTGAGATAGAGTGTTTGGTGAACAGGGGATTTAGAATGTGTGGCTAGTGGGCGGGGTTTAACTTTTTATCAGAGAGTGTCATGACAATCTGTAACTCATCTTCAAAAAATACCGATGTTATTCGTGAGAGTATTATATGGTAATCAATATCAGTTAGAGCAAATGATATATGATAGAGGTTTTGATCACCGGTTTTTGCGCGTAATAGTGGAAAGAGAGGATTTGCAAATAATATGGGAGACGGGGATTCCTCTATCTTTTCACCCTTTTCTCAATTCATTTCTATTTTTAATTCTTCAACCCCTTCCCAGTGCTTACCGAGACTCATATGCAATGGAGTTATAAGTGTCATTTAGCTAGAAGCATAGGTTAGGTATAATGTTTCCCATGGATCCACCAGAACTAGAGGGATCTTTCCCAGGGACAATTATCAAATAGATAGATTTAGAAGTCCTTTAGGAATGATTGAAAAAAAAATGAGAAAAAGTGGAAAGGGAAAGTGCCGACTGGAGACTGAGCTAGGACTGGAACATAACACTCAAAAAGGTTCTAGTAAATGAAAGTCCTCGGGTAAGCACTGAAGGGGTTCGAAGATTAAAAGAAATGAATTGAGAAAGGGTGAAAAGAAATAGCCTCCAATTATTCAACCTTAGGGCAGAAACCGGGTTCAATTCATATGCTAAACTGAATTGTTACCAAGGTAACATCGGTATTGAAGGATAAAGACGTCATGGACCCAGTGACGCACTGCACTAAACCTCCCAACCACTTCAAGGTTCTTCTTAAAAAGAGCTGTTTCATTCCTCACGGGGAACCGGTGTAAACTATCGACTAGTCTCTTAAGAGCTAGTTGATATTGAAAAACAGGACCCTCCCTAAGTTCGAATAGGATAACCTATGTGCACTTATCGAGTCTAGAGCCAAGAGATGCATCAAAAGATCTCATAGGAACACTTGATACTTCTACACTGGTTATTCAACATTAAGGACACCAGATGTAATATTTTGAGTCCTACGCAGATCTTAGCAATCTGCCGAGAACACTTATGAGGGAATATACATAAGTATTTCCCAATGATTAAGTGGAAACTCCTGCCAGGGTCAACATCAAGAGATTACGGAAGTGACCTGCTGTCAGGGTAATCCACATCAAGAGATTACGGCACTTACAAGAGATTACGGCACTTACAAGTTCACACTTGGCTCTAGACTCGATAAGTGAAGAAGTATCAAGTGTTCCTATGAGATACTTATGTATATTCCTGGTGTAATGATGTTGACCCTGGCAGGAGTTTCCACTCAATCACTGGGAAATACTTATGTATATTCCCTCATAAGTGTTCTTGGCAGATTGCTAAGATCTGCGTAGGACTAAAAATATTACAACTGGTGTCCTTAATGTTGAACAACCAGTGAAGAAGTATCAAGTGTTCCTATGAGATCTTTTGATGCATCTCTTGGCTCTAGACTCGATAAGTGCACATTTGGTTATCCTATTCGGAGACTAGGGAGGGGTCTCCTGTTTCAATATCAACTAGCTCTGAGAGACAAGTCGATAGATTACACCGGTTCCCCGTGAGAATGAAACAAGCTATTTTAAGAGAACTTGAGTGGCTGGGAGGTTTAGTGCAGTGCGTCACTGGGTCCATGACGTCTTTATCTTCAATACCGACGTTACCTTGGTAACAATCAGTAGCATATGAATTGAACCCGGTTTCTGCCCTAAGGTTGAATAATTGGAGGGCTATTTCTTTTCACCCTTTCTCAATTCATTTCTTTTTAATTCTTCAACCCCTTCAGTGCTTACCGAGACTTCATTTACTAGAACCTTGTTGGGTTTGTTCCAGTCCTAGCTCAGTCTCAGTCGGCACTCTTCCCTTTCTCACTTTTCTCATTTTTTTTTCAATCATTCCTAAGGACTTCTAATCTATCTATTGGATTGTCCCTGGGAAGATCCCTCTAGTTCTGGTGGATCATGGGAACATATACCTAACCTAACCATCCTTATAACTCCATGCATTAAATTAAAGTGGTCGGTCTTTTGGTATCTTTCCACAATCGCCATATAACCAAATCATTGAAAATTCTCTCAAAGTGTTTATGATAAAGAAACACATTTTGTTAACACTTTGAGAGTTTTATCATTTTTTCAAATGCTCCCCCTTAACTTGTGCTCATAGGTAAAGAAAAGAAATTCGCACATGACGGGGTGAGTTGCACTTATTAGAATTGATCGGCTCTTAATAGACATATACCCTAGGGACACGTTTACGTTGCTTAGTTAAAGGGATCCATTATCAGCTTTTAGGTGATAACTAGCCCTAATAACTATCTTGAAGTTGTTAACATTCCTTAAAAAGGAAGTTAGACCCATCAAAGTATACATCTAAGAAGAGTTTCTCAAAACGGTACTTTCTACTTAGACCAGTCCTCTTCGAGACACGTTTACATCACTGGTAAACCAGCTTGTAATTATTACCCGGCCAGGACTAGTCTTTTCGATTCACGACTTTACATGTTTCGTCAATTCATGAGTCAAAATCTGAGTCATAAGCAATTCACGATTATTATTGTAAAAACACGCGAAAGACTCTTAGCCACTTGCTCCCCCTCAATATGTGCACATTGATTGAATCAATTTGAAAGTTTTTAAAACTTTGGCACATACGGGTGAGCTTTCATTCGAGATCGTTTATTCATCATTTTCAATCACTTGCTCCCCCTCAATATTTGCTTTGATTAAAATTCAAAATCTTTAAAATTTTAGCACATAAGGGAGCGTTCTTAATTCCAAAAACATCCTTTTAAAGTTCCAAAAACATCACATTTAAATCAGTTTTCATATTTAAATCACATTCTCTACCCCGATCATAAAATTTCAAATCTTTTGAGATTTTGTGATCCCAATTGAATTAAATGATTTTCGAAGAAGCTTTGGAGAGAAATGTGATACGTTTTAAACGTTTGCTGATTTTGAGACACTTTTTGAATTTCACTGTTGCTGGTGCACAAAGCTTTTAAAGGTGCAGAAATTTTGAGCAAATACGCTCCCCCTCAATTAATGACCCGTTTTCAATTTTAACGTTTAATAGCCATTAATGTGAGCGGTAACGTATTCGAGAAAATTTAAGCCCGATGGCCACCTTGTACACCATGATATGTGTCTAAATACACATATATTTTACCGTGTTTAAACCCACAAAAATGACCAAAGACATCCAATTAGACCCTATAATGTTATAAATATCATTGAAAAGTGCTTTTGTGTATTTCAGGTACAAAAGGATTGAAACTGATGAAAAACGAGCAAAATTTACATAATTGGCAGTTTCAGTCCTTGAACTTTTCAGAATTGTCAAAAATAGTCCCTGAATGGTTATTTATGAAGAAATGATGACTTAAGTCCTTGGAAAATCAAAAATGGTCACTTATGGTCCTTGGATGAAAGTTTTCATAAATTGGCAAAATAAGTCCCTATACTTTCACAAATTACATAAAAGGTCCCCGGGTATTTAAAATGAGAAAATTAACATCTATGGTCCTTATAATATTCAAACCTTGGCAAATTTGGTCCCTTGGATAAATTTGGGAAAGTTACAATTCAGGTCCCTAGAAAATCAGCATGTTACATTTGTAGTCCTTGGGCCTTATTTCGCTAATAATAAACCTAACCCTTTACTAAATCCTAACCCAAAACAAACCAAAGCCCACCCTTATTTATTAAAACCCCACAACCCAATAATAAAACCCCTTGGCCCATTTTATTCGCTAGCCCAAAACCCCGTTTAATCAAAATACCAGTCAAAAGGGGTCAAACCCGTTCCCTGTTCACCCTTTCCCACTCTCCCTTTCCACCTCACAACTGTAAAACCATACCACCCTCCACCTCCATGGTTTTGGCCACCTCACCACCAACTCTTACCTTTCCTGTCTCTCCACCTCACACAACCTCCCAAACTCCCTTAATTGCATCAAAACTGCCCCATTCCACTTGCAAGACTTTTTGGCGCCAAATGACATTTAAACAGCCAAGATGAGTTCAAAGGATCCTACGGCTCAGAATATTGATGGGAAATGCTCAGAGGACCACAAGGAACCTCAAAAGTCTATAAAGCAGAAGATGGAAGCAGTAGAAAAAGTTATGTAGTGTAGATTAGTTTTAGTTATGTCAACTTAATATATTATTCAATTTCAGTGTAATTTTCAGCTTAAAAATGTTATATTAAGTGTTTTTAGTGTAAATGAAACTTATTTAAACTCTTAATTTCAGTCCTTGAATACTTTTCCAGTTTATGCTTAAATTTGCTCAAAAATCTCATGTTACTCTTGTGTGGTTTAAAGTTGTTGTTTATGGATATTGTAAGCTGATGAGTGTGTAAAAACTCATCATTTTTTACTATTTAGACTGCCAAAAACATTCAAAAACACCCAACAATGCATCAAAATGATGAAATTATTACAAAAGAGTGTTTTATATGTCTTAGATGCAAAAATACCAAAAATTGATGAAAAACATGCAAGTTTGCATAATTGGCAGTTTCAGTCCCTTAACTTTCTAAATTTTACAAAAATAGTCTCTAAGCATTTATTTTGAAGGAAAAGTCTACCAAAGTCCTTAGAAAATCAAAAGTTGTCACAATTGGTCCTTAGATGAAAAGTTTCAAAAGTTTACAAAACTAGTCCCTGAACTTTGCAAAAATGTCAAAAATAGTCCCTGGGAGTTAAAACTTTGAAAATTAGCAAATATGGTCCTTGTGTTATTGAACTTTGGCAGGAATAGTCCTTGGGTGAAAAGTTTGGAGAATTTACATGTTTAGTCCCTAAAGTTTCACAATTGGCAGAAATGGTCCCTGGATATTCAAATTAGAAAAAAGGCACCCATGGTCCTTATACTATTCACATATGGCAAGAATGGCCCTTGGAAATACTTTGGAAAGTTGTCAAAACCTACCCTCAAAAATCCAGAATTTACAACTTTGGTCCTTGTGAATTTACCAAACCAAACGGACCCTTTTTCTTATTATAAACCCAAATCCAAACTCATAAACCCATCCCATCCAGTCCAACCCAACACCCCCTTGGCCTTTTCTTTTCCCAGGCCCAAACCCAAGCCCAAAACGTTTAAAAATAAAAACGTTTATAAAAAACGTTACCCCCTCCACCTTTCCCTCCTCCACCTTCTTCTCCACCTGTTTTCCACCACCTCCATCTCCACCACCTGTCTTCACCTTCACCAGCTCACCCCTACCACCACCTCATCAACCCTACACTCCATAGCCCCCCACAATTAATGCCCTGCATCTCCACTATCACCAAAACACCCCATTTCCTTCGTTACATAAATAATCCCACAAAAACTCATGATTACTTGCTTGAAACAGTCCCAATAGTCCACTAAGCACTTTGGTATATCACAATTATGGTCAAATAATCTCTAGCCACCTGTACAAGATTTGGCGCCAAAATCAGTTTAAAGGCCAAGATTGATTTAAGCCCATCCAACGGCTTAGATTAGAGGTGGGATTTGTTCAGAGTAGTAGTGGGAGTTCAAAGGATCTATAAAAGAGGAGAGAGATGCAGCATTACCAGATATCTAGTTTATTTTTAGTTTTCTTATGTCGAATTAGTTGTAATCAAAATTCTAGTGTATCTTTAAAGCTTTCAAGTACTTTGTTATCATAATTCAGTGTTCTTAAATATATTTCAAGTTTTAATTTCATCACTTATGTTACATTACAGTTTATGATTTGATATTGTCCCTTTCAAGATTAAAAACCTTGAATTGTGGTTGTGTTAGTGTTTCATGGACTGAATAAGCTCACATAAGCTCCTAGAAAGCTTCTAAAAGCTTTTAGAAACCATAAAATACAGTGTAGTATCAAAAACACAAAAATAAAAAAAATCAAGAAAATACAATGAAAAATAAAAAGTTGCAGGTTGAAGACTGTAGATTGCTGGAGCATGGTGTATCTTGGATGGCCATGGTTTAGTGGCTTGTGGAAGCCTATAGGATTGGTTCTAAGGTCCTTGTTCTTGTTTTCTAGCTAGAGTGCAAGTTGTAAGCAATTTCACCATTTTTAGCATTTTACTGTTCTAGTGACTAAATCTGTGTAATTGTGCTTAATTTGTGTTTGTTGAATGTTGTTATGTTAGTTTAGAGCTTAATATAGTAGTCTTGTTTGATTGAATTTGATTTTGCTTGAAAATCCATTTTCACTGTGAAAATAGTGGATTTTGGATTCTTATGTTCTTGATGCTATAAGTGTTGTTTATGTGCTTAATTGTGGTTATTATAAGTACTTATGCAGTTTGGAATCAATCTTGTGGTTTAAATCTTTCATTTGTTTTGAAAATCTCATTTTCATAATCTGTGAGGATTGTTTGGATTTACTGTCATATTAGTGTTCCAGTGTTTGTTGCTTGTTGTCCTTGGTCATTTCATGTTCACTTAGGCATATATAGTTCATACAAGTCATAAAATTCAGTGGTCATTTCATAAAAAGTCAAAATCACCTTAAATCTCATTTGTGTGAATCTGTGTTGAATTTCCATGTTGCTAATCTATGATTATGTGTGTTAAAGTTGTTAGGATTACTTAATCTAGTCTTATTATAGCCTAAAATAACTTAATCAGTGATTAAATCAAGATCAAAGTTCACATAAGTCAACTTGCTAAGTTTTCATAAAAAGTCAAAAGTTCACAAAATTTATTTTTGAATAAACTTTGGATTTAGCCTGTGGATTGGACTTTGAGATTTGGTTTAAGAGCTTTTGGGTTATTGTAGTCTTGTTGCTTGTCTGTTTAATAGTATTTTTCATAATTTTTAGTTTGCTTATTACACTGCTTTTTCTAAGGCTTTTTGTTACTACTTTTCTGAAAAAGTGCCCTGTGCACAGTTGTGGTATTCATTTTCATAAGCTTGCACAAGCTTCATTAGAGCTTGTTACTTTGTGCAATTTGGTTTTCTGTGAATCTCTTGTGGCTGACTACATGATTTGAGTGCTTATTTGCCATAAATGCTTATTCTAAGTGCTTAATCTTTGCTTAATATGTCTGCAAATATCATTCCATTTCACTGAGTAGTCAGTGTAAGTGGTAATTTTCACAAGCTCATCAAAAGCTCATTTCTTGAGCTTAGCTTGTGATTTTTGGTTCTTTGAGAAGCCAAGCAACACAACTTCTTATTTCAGTGCTTATTTTCCTATTTCTAGCTTATTTAATAGGGCTGCAACTAGCTTTAACCTTGTCCCATTTTGCAAACCACTGAGCAATTCAGTGAAATCAAGCCAACTTCATAAGCTCTTAAAAAGTTAACCAGTGGACCCCACAAGGTAAGCTTTAGCTTTTTGGAAAGCCTACCAACCCTACTTGCTACTTCAGTTCATATTTTGGCTTTTTGAGCTTATTCTATAAGCTTAAATTAAGCCAACATTTGACTGCAAGGAGTGTTTGGTTGTTAGTGTTAAGTGGAATAGCTTATTAGCTTATTTCAAGCTTCTCAGTGAATTCCATTGTTCCATTTTCTCATTTTCAGTCTATCTCACTTGTTTTCATATTATTTCACTTTTGGTTATAAGTATTAAGCTTGTTCCAAGCTTACTTGAGCTTATATCATCCACTGTGAGCCCAAAAGCTCACTGTGAAAGCTCATAAGCTCATTTCAGCTTATTTTTGAGTTCTTAAGTTTTTGTCTTCATTAAACTTTCATAATTACAGTAGTTTAATAGTTTTGTAAAAGAAAATCCACAAAAAGAAATAAAAAAAATAGAATAAGTGCTTATTAGGTCTTATTAGCTTAAGTCATTTGCTTATTTTTGTGAACAACCTAACTTTTTTATATTTTTCTTAAGTTCCTGTAACCTTAGAGTAAATTTAGAAAAAGTTTTAGATTTTTCTGTGTTCATTTAATATTTATAAAAAATCAAAAACAGTTAAATAGGCTTAGTTAAAATAAATATATTAAATAGTTTTTATATTAAATAATTATCTAGGATAACTTTTTATAATTTTTCTAAGTTTTATAAGTTTATTAGAATCTGTAAAAATTATATTTGCAATTTTCACTGTTCATATAATAGCTTTTGTAATTTTAGTTAATTAATTAGATAATTAATAAATAATTAGTAATTAATTAATAGTAATTATATAATTAGCATAATAAATTTATTTTGAGTTCTAAAATAAGTTTTACATATTTTTAGACTTTTTAAAGTTTTTAGTTTATTTTCCATAACATTTTCTCATTTTCTTTTTAGTTTATTATATTAATAATAATTAATAAATAGTTAATAATTAATAAGTAATAATTAAATAGTTATAGAAATAGTTTTAATTTTCTAAAATTTGTTTTAAGTTAACATAGACTTTTAGAAATTGAATTTGCAATTTTTTAGGATAATCTCCTATTTAGTTGTATATTTAATTTGTTTAAGTAATTAGAAATAGTTTTTAAGTAATAATAATTATATAAATAATTAGATAAATAAGTTTTTAAGTTTTTAATCATTTTCTAAGTTATTTTACATTTTTAGAATTTCATTTTCATTTCCTAAGTTATTCTCTCATTTTTAGATAATTTGTTTTAGTTTTAATAATCATAATTAATATTTACTTTTTATTTTTGTTATAATTTAGTTAATCATCATTTTTAATTTTAATTTTCTATTTTTATTTTATTTAATTTGTATTTAAGTCGCTGTAATTTACAGATTTTAACTTTCTTTAAAGTGATCGATTTTTGTTCATATATTTCTCTTTCTATTCAACATATTGTGATCCTAAACTCGTTTTTACTCAGAATATCACATCTCTTGGGACTTTAACGACCCGGGAATAACTATACTCCTTGGTTTTGCATTGTGTCTTTGATAGTTTGACTTTTGTTGACCAAATCCTTGGTTAATATTAGTTGACTGTTTTAGATCCAGTCAATTTTTGGCGCCGCTGCCGGGGAGGTGTTCTGCGTTTTACGGGTTCTTAACATACCAGTTTGTTGAATTTCTACCCATAGTATATACCAATACCCCTTATATATATCATATATTTTTCTTCCATAAACAATATAAAATACAAAAATATTTTCTTTTTCTTTTTATATATATATATATAAGAAAAAGGAATACTTGTCACCAAGTATTTCACCAAAAACTAAATAAAATATACATCCTCGGTCTTCCGTGTAAGGAGGGCTGTTGTAAACCATAATAAGTCACAACATAATATAACTCTATCCTTTGTATCTCTGTGAGTGGTCTACCTTTTTCAAAGAAGCCACTCATTTGTGATTATTAGGTTGAGTTCCTGTGAAACTTGAATTTATTCAAGTAAATTTTTTTTTTAAA
>LBNU01022397.1:10243-21630 GCA_014162995.1 Artemisia annua
GCCTATGGTAATCTATTTGCTATGACTGGTAGTGAGTGTTATTTTCCGTTTTCATTTATGAGATATACTTCTATGACATTTGAGAGATGAGAGAATCCAAGCACTATTTGTGAGGTGCTAGTGTATGATTTCCGTGCTTGTTATGATTAGGGTCTAATAACTATTTGTTGTAATTACTTTTATATTCGTGTTAAATGACCCCTAACTCATATTTTTATTGGAATAAAAGCTCATTTGCTTGAGGACAAGCAAATCCCAAGTGTAAGGGTATTTGATGAGACGAAAAGTGTTACGCTTTTAGGGGGTCATTTAAGCCCTAATTCGTATAAATGTGATCAAATATTGCCCTAAATCGTTCCTTTTGTCATTTTAGGTACTTTTGAGAGGAAATCTGGAAAACATGCATATTTAGACGTTTTTGGAGCATTAAAGTGAAGAAAACCACAAAGTCTCAAAAGAAGTTGGAATTACTACCTGACGGCGTCAGAGTCACAACGTGACGCCGTCAGCAAACATTTACAAAGGAGTGGAAACCAATTTACAAATGACGGGCCAGAAAGATTTGGGAACTTTACACCTGACGCCGTCAGGTGTTATTGGTGGTAGGCCGTCAGGTTGTAATTTAAAGAGTGACGGCCCAGAAGGCAACAAAGGGTGACGGCGTCAGAAGTGGATCTAGGCCATCCGAGAAACCTTCTGGCGGCGGGCTGACGGCGTCAGACCCTATAACCTGACGCCGTCAGAGTGTAAAAGTCTATATATAGCTTTCTATTTTTCATTCATTAGTGTGGAACTTTGTGGAGAACTTTTAGCACCAAACCCTAGACGAATTTTCTGTACTTTTTAGGGTTTCCAACCCTTGGAACCCTCATGCTTAATTAAAGATAAGTCTTCACTTCAATTCAATCAATATGTCTATGTGTTGGTTGATTATCTCTTTTGCTTGTCTTTTAATTAACATGTGTAGCTAAATTCTTCTTGTGTTTGCTTAGATCTAAGGAAACCTAACTATTAATTATTGGTTAATTGATGTGTTGTTGTTTGTTGGGATGATTGTTCCATCAATGTTAGGCTCAAGAAAACTGGCCAACCTCCTTTATGGTAACGTGCTTGAACGTCTTGGGAAACATGTAGCCAAGGCATACTAGGCTATTAAGGTAGTATTTAACGCATGAGCCACTGTTTACAATCCCTATGGTTGTGCCGTGCATGGCATAGGAGGAGATAAGAGCTCATAGAATTGGAGAGATATGTATGCCACTCCATGAGTTATTAGGAATACACCCTTCATCCACACAAGTAACATACATATCAATTAACCGGTAAAAGATAGTTAGGGAGTAATGAAGTCTAAGTAAACACAACTTTTCTCCATATAGTTTTCACAACCAAATAGTTTAGTTATTTTATTTTATTTGCAATTGTAGTAATTTTGGGTTAGTTGACTAGCAACTAATTCCGCCCACTCCTTCAAAACCGAGATTTTACTTGCTTTCCTAAAAATATAAAAATACAAAAAGAATCTTCCTTCACCCTTAGACCTATTAGAGTAGTTTTTCTGTCCTAACGAACACTATTCCCTGTGAGAGAACGATCAATCCCCCGTACTTACCACTATCCTATACTACATCGGTCAGGTACACTGCCTGGTGGGGTTGTAAGCCTCTTGAGATCCCTCGAGAGGTAAAACCTGTTGTAAGGTCACAAAACCACGCATCAGAAACTCAGGAAGGAGGGAGAACGAAGTTCTAGCCACATCCAAGTCATTTCCAAGGGAGGAATCACACACCGATCATAAGTGTTTTCATTCCTTTACTTTGTATTCGATTCATGCTTAGATTTGTATTAATTCAACATTGTTTTACTGTAACTATGAACATGAGTGGCTAAACACCTCTTGGTGTTAGCGTAGCTATGAAATTGTTATGTTATTGATTTAGTTTTCCACGCATCTATTATCTATTGTTTGTTTACTTTCATGGCGAGGCTTAGGACACTCTAGTTCCAGTAGTGATTAGCGTTGGTTGTTCTCTAGATACTTGTGGAATTAACCCTAGGAAGCAAGTCGCTAGGGATGTGACTTGGTGATAGCAATATCACCATACACGTGCGAATTAACCCTAGGACCACCTACCAATGCTAGACACTTAACGGAGTTAGAGGGGTGTAAGATCTGACCATGCCGCATTCGTTAGTCTTGTTCATGTTAGTAGAGGCGCTTAATGACTCTTATGTCTTCGTACCGATGAACCCAAGGCTTTACAATAACTTTGGATAGGACAAGGTATAAGATAGATCTAGGTGAATTTGACCATCTGACCCGAAATGAATATTGAATCCCCAAACGATATGATAGGATGCACCTATAGGAAAACTAGTCATGATCATAACAAGAGTAGTAATTAGGTTAACACTACCTCTCTCTACTGATTCTCTTATTTACTTTATTGTCTTGCATATTTACTTTTCTTAGTATAATTAATTAATCTACAAAACCCCCTTTTTAAACGTGACACGACTTAGATAATTTCCGCACCTTAGCTCTTGGGACGACCTCGGCTTTACCAAATAGCTATACCACACACGACCGGATACACTGTCCGTTAGTGCGTAAAAGGTAGACCTTAGGTAAACGAGACTTTATAAATATTAAAACCTGGTCTGTAAAACCTGCATCAAGTTTTTGGCGCCGTTGCCGGGGAGCTATTAGGATTTTATTTGAGTTTTTAATTTTTGTTTTATTTTCTTTTCAGTACTCACAGTTATTTTCAAATTTCAGGTGTTATGGCAGAAATTGACATCGACAACCTCACGCTTGAAGAATACTTGGCTCTTACACGAGAAGAGCAATGGCCTGGTTTGGTTAGGCCGGCTATTGGGGATGATGTGCAGTTCGAAATTAAAAATCAATTCATAAGGGAACTGCGCAAAGACCCATTTTCAGGAAGCAAGACGGAAGATGCTCACGAGCACATTGACAATGTTCTCTACATTGTCAGTTTTTTCAACATTCCAGGAGTATCTCATGATGCGATAATGCTCAGAGTATTCCCGATGACATTGACTGGAGCTGCAAAAAGATGGATCGATAGACTACCAGCAGGGACAGTGAAAACTTGGGCTCTTTTGAAGAAGCATTTCATCCAAAGGTATTGCCCTCCTTCAAGGACGGCAAAACAGCTTGAAGACATTCACAACTTCAAGCAAGATGGGGATGAAACATTGTACCAAGCTTGGGATAGGTACAATGATCTTTTGTACAAGTGCCCTACTCATGATCTCAACAAGCAACAAATGGTCAACATTTTTTACAAAGGGATCAACATCTCAACCCGCCAAATGCTAGACTCTCAGGGACCTATCCCTAGCATGACTGCTGCTCAAGCTTTAAAAGCTATTGAAGATACGGCGGACCACTCTCAGAAGTGGCACGAAGGTGGAAGTAGTAGGAGCATTGCTGGAAACTCGGATGGAATTACCTTAATCACCAACAAACTCGAAATCTTGGGGCGTGACATGAAGAAACTTAAGGAAAATGTCCATGCTATTCAAGTTGGTTGCGAAGTTTGTGAAGGACCCCACTTGTCTAAAGATTGCCCTTGGAACGAGGGCGATGGGAAGAAGGAAGAAGTAAAGTATGGGGAAGGTAAACCATTCCAAGGTAACGGGTATCGAACAGGGCCATATGGATATAATCGGCAACCTTATGGGGAGAGAAGATCAAGCCTCGAGGACACTATAAATAAGTACCTCGAAGAATCAAGAAAAAAGCAGGAAGAGCAAGATCAATGGCTAAAGAATTTCCAAGAGGCAAATAGCAAGAGCCTCATAAGCCATGATGAAGTAATCAAAAACCTTGGAGCAAAGATAGAACTCTTGACAAATAATGCCAAGAAACAAAATGAACAAGCCAAGGTTTGTATGATTGAGACATCCCGCAAAATGATTTTATGTCCTAAGGAAGAAGCACTGTGTACTGAAGAAAAGGCCACCCGAAACGAAGAGCTAAAAGTTGTAATAACTCCCCCAATCGATAAACAAGGTAACAATCAACCTAAATATCCCAGCACACTTGAACAGAAATACCATTGGTGTGTTGCCATTCCGGTAGATAATCGGAACTCCTACGATCTTTGGCCATCATGCGACCCCAACACAAAATTGTGTGACGGGGAAGGTGACGAAAAAAGACTACGAGGGAACAAGCATCTATGAAGTTCGCCTCTTGATCAATTTAGAAGAAATTTGAAATGGAGAGGAACAATATCTTTCGAAGAATGGGTATTAATCGTCCATGGAAAAGTTGATGTGGATAGAAAAATGGAAATTTAGAAGGAAGTTAATCATGCTCACAATGATGACCAATTTCCAAACAGCGAAACCAATGATTTTACAAGTAAAAAAGATCAAGGTAATACGGGCGGTGGTAATGAACATTGGTGTGAGAAGGTTCGGATCCATCATGAAAATGGAATATCATTTTGGGCATCATGCGATCCGTAAGAGGAAAAGTGCGATTGTGGAAGTAGTAAGGAACGCATTGGTAATATGTCTTACTATTGGAAATCCACCAATGATAGTGAAATGAGTGAATTACCTTGGGTCGATGGAGTAACTTTTAATGACTGGGTAAAAATTAAATATGGTAGGACTGACTCATCGACTAAAGAGAGGATTTGGAAGGAACACTCCAAGAGTATGGATGAGGATGAACAAGAGGATTCCTACGAAGAAAACTATGAGATTGAGCCCGAGGAAGAGAGAAATCAGCAAATCCTTGACTTAATTGAAGAAAAGCTTGATGAAAACTGGTACAAAGATACGAAATCCGATGATGATGACCTAGAAGGAATAATTGACTACCTCGAGTTACAAGGATGTGATGGGTTTGTTGATGAAAAAGATGAAGCTTATGAGCAACGACGATGCAAATTGCTCGGTATACCCTACAAGAAAGCCCCACCTATTATTACTGAAAAATTTGAGGTAGTAAGATATTCAATCGGACCTGATGAACAGTTCACCAAGATCGAGAGTCAAGGTAAAGAGGAACTACTTCGTACCGCTACAAATGTCGCTTGGATAAGAGAACACCTCATGAAGGAGATGGACGAGCGTGGGCAAGTCCTTCATGAACCTACTTGAAGGTCGCAACAGTGAGTCTAACTTAAAGACTCGATAATAAACAAAAGTGCTCTTTCGGGAGACAACCCGAATTATCCTTTTCCTTTTATTTTCTCTATTTTGTTGGTTTGGTATGTTTTGTACTAATATTTTGCAGGTACTAAAGGAAACATTGCGAGGGGGAACTAATTTTAGGACTTTTGCTCCAAGAAATATTCTCCAGGGCCTTGCTATGGCGTAGCTCTTCCATTGACTACGCCATAGCACCCTCCAGGTTTCGTTCTGGATTCAATCATCAACTACGGCGTAGCACCCCCTTTCGGTAGCTACCTTCTGAACCTTAAAAATGCTTTTTATTTTACAAAACATTCTCTAAACTTGTATTAGTTTTTAAATGAACTTTGTGGGTGTGTTCCCTGTAAACCCTCACGAGACTTCACTCGTCCACTTGGGACACCAAGTGGTTTAAAAGGCTTGTTGAATACGCTAAATGCAACCGTGATTCCTACGAAAGTGAGTTAGGTTTTTCTTTTTATTTTTCTTTTTCTTTTTAGGTTTTATGCTTTTGGTAGTTGTGTGATTCCAGGGAATTGAAGTTTGCTCCTTAGGCGTAGTGAAGGCACGTTTCTCAACATGATCCTTCTATCATTTTCAAGAGCGAATTTCAGGGAAGTTCTCGTTCTAATTCTACTTTTCCCCTTTATTTTTTATTTTATGTACAAAAGGGACTTTGTACAACTCAAGTGGGGGGACGGGAGTAGAATTATTTACTTGAACTTTATTTTGCCCTTAATTTTCTAGTTTATTTTGAAAAATTATGCCACTTTTAAAATTTTTGACATGTTTTTCCGAACCTAACTTGAATGGACCTTAGCCGAGCACATTAACCCTTAACACAATGGTGAGGTTTAGCCTATTTCAGTTTCACCCTGTTTTACCCCAAATCCACCAAAAATATGAGTGTGCCGGTAGTTTGTAAACTTTAGAACTTGGCTTTTACATCATTTTGAAACCGTGTACGAGAAGTGTATTGAGATTTCTTAATACATTTGGAAGAAACATCTTTAAGAAGGCAATATTTTAGGATTATCACCCAAATAACCTTTATGTGTGTGTTTATCGATTAGTCACATCGACTATTCGACCCCCGTGTTAAACCCTTTGTTGCACTCACCTTTAGTGCAAGATACCCCTAGATACACCCTTTTGAGCCTATCCTTTCGTTTCTTACCCATATTATTGTTTTGATACACCTATACACCTTAGCCTACCGTGTAGTCTTTGTTTATGATTGGGAAGTTGCCACTTGTTCTAATTTGAGGTCCAAGTCAAGAGATTCAAGAATCACACCTACATTGAAGACTCATCATTGAAGATCATGAGAAAACCCACTATTGTACATGTATTGTTTATCCCAAGTAGGGGGATATGTTATTAAAAAAAATGTGAATTTCCGTATGTAGATATGTTAACTTTGGTGCACCCTTGTATAGCACCGTAATAAGAGCTTTGAAAGATTTAGCATCGAAGAGGCCACTTCGGTCATATTTGAAGAATGAAGTTCTTGGTTCTTAATCACCAACATGAAGACTAAGTGTGGTGCCCATCATGACGTCCTCTAATGGCACACACTTGTTACATGATCCAATTCTCACGTTTTAAAACTTGGACTTTTGATGAACGGCAAGTGGTAGCAACTCGGTCATAGGCTAAGACTATTTGCTTTCTTTTTCATTTTACACCATTATTGTGCATCCCATGTCTTATCCTACCCTTTAGTTGTAAATCATGCTTAGGTGAGGGATTTGAGCAGTCATTGGGGTCTTACCCGGCGTTCCGGTCATGTATCATTGCCTTTTCCGCCCTTGCCGTAGTATGTTAGTAACAACGCTACACCCAAATAGCCTTATATGTGTTCACCCAATATTGCCTTTAAGAATTGTTTTGACCTTAGCTCTAGTGGTAGAGATTTGTGTAACTTCCAATCCTATGATAGCATACATTCTATGACTGTGCATTGAGTGATCACCCCAAAATTAACACTTAGATTAGGAGAGAGATGTGAGTGTTTGTTCCAATTTCGTGAGGTATTCGGCTTTGATAAATTCTAGCATAGGGAGTTTTAAATTCATATTCTCCAGTTTCTTGGGGGATATCTTTTTGAAGATTATTCTAATAAGGTCTACTTGAGGGCAAGTAGAGTTCAAGCGGGGGGATATTTGATAACATCAAATTTACCCACAATCTAAGTGTTAATTTCCCCCTTAAAATGCTCATCTTTTCTACGTATATGAAGAATATATACTCTTATTTCTTCCTATTTTGGTTTCAGGGTAAAGATGAGTAAAAGAATGAACATACGCGGAAATAAAAGGACTTTGGAGCAAATATGTGGAAATTATGGATTCTGCACTAACTACAGCGTAGAGGTTCATCTACCTACGCCGTAGCAAGGCTTTACAAAGACTACGGCGTAGAAGCTCTACTACCTACGACGTAATGAAGAATTTATGAAGACTACGGCGTAGCCTAACAACTGGCTACGGCGTAGAAGTCCACTAAAGAACACTACGGAGTAGGCATCGTTAGACAAGTCCACTAAAAAGACACACTTACGATTTAGCATGTCATAAATTCTCAATTTCGGTCAATTTCCTAAGTCCTACATTTTCCTATTCATTGGAATTCAATCTCAACATTTCACGTAAACAGGGTGTTACGGATTAATTCATTTGACGAACCGGGGTAGGTTAAGGTCACATTATCATTCATCGCTACATTTCATTAGATTAGGGGTTAGTTCTACATTGCATCACGACATCATTTGCATTTCTATCCACTTCGTAATTATATATTTTCAAGTTATACTTATTCTATTATCCTTTATATAAATAATAAGACTGTTATTAGTTTTTAACCTAATGTACCAAACAAATTTTTTTCCATAGGGCACTAATTATATTTTTAATTAGTTATTATTCCATTAAGGCTTATAAAACTATATATATTTATTTTTTGGGGACAACCAATATAATAAACCTCTACTTGAACTTATATATATAATAATTGTATTAACCAAGTGATAACTATTAACAATACGCTAATGGTTTTATGAAAATTATATTTTTATAATCTTTACAACTTTATTATTCCGTTATTGTTCCGTTATATTTTATTTTTAATTTAAACCCGGTACCCGATAACGCTAAAATAACAAAACATGCCACTAAACGGTACCCCGTAAAAATAATATTGGTGCAAAAATGTGACCATGACACCACCTCTTGTGAGGTGGCCGGCCGATATGGTTCCAAGGACACATGGATGTCCTCTAAAATCTACTAACAAAAACCTTGTCCACTAAAAGACTTCACATACTTGCCATGCTGTAATTTTAAGATCAAGAAAAGTTCTTCCCTCCTTTCTCCTGTTTGTGCTCGTTCAACCAAGACCAAGGAGGGAAGGCAAGCATTTTTTCAATTTCAACTTCATAAAACAAGAACTAGACAATCCATTACAACGTCATTGAGATATAGACCTATGGATTAGTAGGGTTTTTACTTCCTAAAAATTTATAAGCTTCCAAGTAAGTTCAACCACTTATTTTTACAAGTTCTTTTACCAAAAATTTCTTACAAGGTTTTATGTAATTTTTTCATTTTTGAACTTGCATATTTAAGTCTATACCACAAAAAACCTAAGTTTCTACTATTTTTATGGTGTAAAATGGATTTTCTTAATGAACCCTTAGAGAAATGGGGGTTGAAGAGATGGATATTAGGGAACCCATGACACCCTTAGAAGGTGCTATGGTAGATCTAAGGGATGAGTTGTGTTGTTAGTAGTTTGGTTTTTTTTGGAAAGTATTAACTAGGAAAAATCATTTTTTGAACCAAATATATAAACCTACTGTCCTTATTTTCAAAATTGGGTAAACTCAGTGAAGTTTGGTTAATTTTGGACCCCAAGATATAGAAATACATTCTTAGCGAAACTATGGCCTTTTGAATCGCTAAAAACGGACTTATAACGAAGGGAGATATGCCAAAAACAAAAATAACTAACTTTTATATAATTTTCCGGAAAAATAGTTGTATCGTACGAATTTGTTTGACCAAAAGGCAGCCTTAGACTTTTCAAAACTTGCCAAACTATGAAAATATGTTAGTATACCTTTTTACCTTTCGGGATATTAAAAGAACTTGAGAAACGGCCCTTATTAACGAATAAGTTACATTTTTCAAAGAATATTAATTCACTAACATTTCTACCAGCACTATTTACTCAAAAATTTTCTAAGTATACCCAAAAACCTTGTAAAACACCCATTTGAGAGCCATTTTCGTCAATTGACTCAGTTTCTGTAGGTTTTGACTCCAAGGAGAAAAAGTATAGAGCACCTGGCCTAAGTTTTCAAATCAAAAAGCCGTTTGTCATTTGGACTTTAAAATGAGTAATCTACAGTATCCCAACCACTTCAATAAAAAACTGGCCCAGAAATGGCAGTTTTAGGCCTAAAACACCATTACTTTTCGACCATTTATCATAAAATCTAGACACTTTTTTTGAAGCAAAACTTCACTCCTGAACATTATTAGGCTTGGTGCTAGGCTTTCCAGGAAATGACCAATTTATTTCCTAACTTCTCAATATTCACTGATTTACCAACTAGTTTCCGAAAGCCATTTTTAGTTATTTTCAAAAATTGTCTAAGTGTTGTACTTTACCGGTTAAAACCTATATTTCACTATTATTCACTATATAACTATCGTATTAACATATTAGACTATATGAACATGTTAATATTCATTATGACCTTATACGAAGATATAAATTATATTTTCGACAACAATACATATTTGAATACAAAACGAGTGGTATAGGATTATAAAGTGCAAGTGCATACATGAACCCATTCATAAATCTAAATTAGATTACATGCATTATTTTAGGTTGCGGCTAAGTTGCACCTCATTTCTTCAGTTCATACATTACCGATTTTACATCACTAGAGTGAGTTTTCATAGCGTTTACATTTCATTATTTATTTTCAAATCCCACCGGGAAAATACATTGCCCATTTTTTAATACAAGCCTAAGTATCAAATCCATAACATTACTTAAGTTACGCACATTGCCATGTTTTAAGTCCCTATTATCATGAACCGTTAATTGTTATTTAAAGCGAGAGTGGTGGATAGATCTATTGAGGGTGACTTGCCCCATACCGTGTTGGGGTTACCAACAGTCAAACGGATGCATTTCCATATTGATATTGTTAGAGTGTCTGGCAAAACACTCTGGAGGGCATTACCTACAGTCTAGCTTTCGGAGGTCATGAGGCTTAAGAGATAATGTACACTTTTATCAATTATTTGTGACAGTTCTCATTTCACTTATACTTATGGTTATCGACACAATTCATTTTCATAAACCTATGATTTCTCACAACATTATTGGTTGACCGTTTTAGCAAATGTATTTTCAGGTTACTAAGATAACAACAATGTGACTTGCATATGGACCATCATGGAGTCGAGAGATTCGACGCGTCTTACCTTTTCATTTTATGCACTTAAATGTAACGTTGATCAATTGAACTAGTATTTCATGAACTTGTAACACCATTATGGGAAGCTTGGTGGGCTACTCCTTCTAGGACTATGTTGTCAGATTCAAAACTACCTATACCTTTTTGGGCTGAAGCAGTGAACACTGCCTGCTATGTTCAAAATAGAAGTAAGATAGTTAAGCCTTATAATAAGACCCCTTATGAATTATTTCATGGTAAAAAGCCTATGATAGCATTCTTTAGACCATTTGGGTGTCCTATTACAATCTTAAATACCAAAGACCAACTAGGCAAGTTTGATGAAAAGGCTGATGAAGGATACTTTGTTGGATATTCTGTGAGCAGTAAAGCTTATAGGGTATACAATAAAAGAACAAAGTTTGTGGAAGAAAACCTGCATGTTCAATTTGATGAATGTAAAAGCAATAGTGAAGGAACTGGCCCAGAATGGTTGTTTAACATTGATATGCTAACCAAAACCATGAATTATGTGCCAGTGTTTGTTTTGCATACTAACCATCTTGCAGGAAATCAATCAACTAACTCTGCTGCTAAGGAAGCTGGTTCACAGAATGAGTTTGTGTTGATTGAAAAGTTGAAGCTTGGATCAAATGGTTCTCCTACACAGGAGGAAAGCAGTTCACAAGATGATGTTGTCCAAGATTCTACACCTGTAAGTGATGAAATTGTG